>JAKUAJ010000058.1:0-99767 GCA_030562865.1 Kodamaea lidongshanica (nom. inval.) | reverse complement strand
AGTGAGTGAGTGCGTTCGTTAGTTCGTTAGTTCGTTCGTTCGTTCGCTCGTTCGTTCGTTCGTTCGTTCGTTCGTTCGTTCGTTCGTTCGTTCGTATATTCGCTCCGCTCGCTCGCTCGTTCGTATCAAGCACTCATAGTACTGCTTCGCAGCACTGTTCGCTCGATCGATCGTTCGTTCGTTCATTCGTTCGTTTATTCGCTCAAGCACTCACTCCCTTCGTTCGTTCGTCGTTCGTTCGTTCGTTTATTCGCTCACTCACTCACTCGCTTCGCTCGTGAGTTTCGCTTGAGTAAGTGAGAATGAGTGAATAAGTGTGAGAGTGAGTTCGTGAATGGGTAGGTGAGAAAAAAATGAGTTCATGAGTGAGTGAGAATGACAGAGTGAGTGAAAACGAGTACATAGCGTGAGTTCAATAGTTTAGTATGATCTTAACTTGTATATCAATCGAGGGTGCTTGAATGTTTTAAGGATACACCTAGAGGCTACATTTTTGATTGATCTTGAGAATTTTGCAACCGTTTCATTGATCTTGAGAATCTTGCATCCGTTTCATTGGTCTTGAGAATTTTGCAACCTAATGGAACAAACCTCTAAAGACTTATATACTAAATTAACCATCTTGCAAGATAATCATAGAAATGTTTATTATTGTGAACACTGACAAAAACCATAGAAATGTCCAAAGCGTATGCAGCGAAATTCTTGTGCTTCTTGATTATTCACACTCATAAGCGAACTCACTCAGGAACTTAGGAACTCACTCTCTCACTCTCTCACTCTCTCACTCGCTTCGTTCGTTCGTTCGCTCGTTCGCTTCGTTCGTTCGTTCGTTCGTTCGTTCGTTCGTTCGTTCGTTCGTTCGTTCGCTTCGTTAGTTCATTCGTTCATTCGCTCACTCACTCACTCGCTTCGCTCGTGAGTGGCATGAACCAAGATGTGACTGGCTCCACATTTTGAGTGAGTCTCATAAAATACTATACCATTACTATCTTGTACATTACTCTCTATTCCACCAGTTTCCTTGCATCATTATCGAGTGTACGATTATAGTGCGAGTCTTTGCGGTCCCCCACTACACTACTCACTCACTCATTCACAAACGAGCGAAGCGAGTTTGTCCTCACTCACTCATTCACTCACTCACTCACGAACTCACTCACTCACTCTTTCTCTCACTCTCTTTGCTTGTGGCTGCGAAAACGTCAGCTGAAAGGATCAAACCACAGAAATTTAATTTGAAAAGGTAGAGTTGATGATGACTTTAAGATACAGATTTCATTTTAAAAAGATTGGACATTTGGTTAGGAATACTTTTGTGACGAATATTACATTTCATGGTTTGGATTTTTGATGTAGACTATACGATTCAAATATTATACGAGGAGTTTCCAAGATGATTTGAAAGTGTTGGCTGATGGGAAGTGCAAATCAATAAGGATTGGCTCTTTAGAATACGGTTTTGAGGAATCAACCAAGTCTATCAATGCATAATATACACACACAGTAAGTAATACACGGTACGCACAAGTTCGTTCGTTCGTTCGTTCGTTCGTTCAGCATACTGCGATGCATACTGCGAAGCAGTATTGGTAGCATAGCTATAATGGAATACCATATATAAATAGTGTGGGGTCGACTCAAGGAATTTGTTACTCACTCACCAACTTTCACCTACTCACCACATACTCGCACTCGACTCACCCACACACTTAAACTCGCACTCGCACTCGAGTCACACACTTGGACTCGCACTTGGACTCGCACTCACCCACACACTTGGAATCACCCACACTCGACTCACCCACACTCACCCACACTCACTCACACTCACTCCACACTCACTCACCGGATTAAACGATGCCAGATCAGAATGACAAACCGAATATCCTTTTCTTGTAAAGATCAGAATTACACACGCTCACGCACTCACTCGCTTCGCTCGTGAGTTCGCTCGTTCGTTCGCTCGCTCTTTTGCTCGCTGCCAGCCAACCCACTTTACACGTGCTGCGTATGCATATTTGCACACCTAACATTGCACCTGATTGGGTATGTTTTGATATGTCTCCTGAATGTTGCATTTGCGATTTTACCCAATGTGTTTTATTCCCTGAATGACTGGTGACGTATGTGGACGGATCGTGATATCGTGATATCGTGATTTGACCGAATTATGAGATATCCCAATACGTTATTATTCCCGATACATCCTCACATCCTCACATCCTCACATCCTCACATCCTCACATCCTCACATCCATTACTCAATCACCATCCTACACCTTCATTTATTAATAGCATCTTCTGGTGGCTATGTCATCTATACATAAACCTGCACACACCAATGATCGAAAAGTGCCGATCACGCTTCTGCTTGATCGGCACCAGCAGTAAAGAGCCGATTATGTTGCATTAGTTGTTACACATTCAAGTACATCATGTTCAATACCCTTGTTACATTTCGCATACACATCATGTGGCATATAAGGTTATACATTTCCATACCTTATGTATTGACATGTATTAACATGTATTGACATGTATACATGCATTGATAAACATGTACCCTCGTATTTACCAGCCACTCTTTGTATCAACACCCGAACCAGAATGTACATTCCACATGCATCAAAAGTGTCACTTTCTCCAATTGCAATTCCTTAACCAGCAGCACTCAACAAACTTCAGTTTCTGCAGCTTCATTATTGCTGTCACATGGGACAAATCCCGAGCCGCATATCCATCAAGAACAGACAATGCCAGAGAATGTCACAGAATGTCCATTCCTATCATCACATGAACTTTATCCATACATTGCAGATATTGTATATGCGTCTGATGATCTGCGATATGCACTAAGCGAAGCGATACTTTGCATCTGTGAGATGTGCTTGATGAGTATATGTAGGTTTGATATAATAAGATGAGAAAAATACGATGAGATAATAACGATGATATAATGATGATGATGATGAGAATATGACAATCAAAATGAAAATATCATCAACCTTTATGACTTCATCAAAGGTACAGCGCTATTACTCAGGGGTATGATTGGCAGGAATTTGCAGATTTACGGAAAAATGAAGAGTGGATTAAAGTTGCAGAATAGCTACACTGGTTATACCGATTCGCTAGATATTACGACAGCTCATTCTGGGGTGCTCTTTGTACGTATATGTTTGAGATCGTGGGCACGGTTTTGCATATTGGATCGGAGGAAAATGTGCACAAAAAGGAGCGAGCGAACGAGCGAACGAACGAACGAACGAACGAGCGAAGCGAGTGAGTGAGTGAGTGAGTGAGTGCGCATAACTTTTTTCTTATACTATACAGAATACTATTCAATACTATATAGTATACTGTTCAATACTATACAGAGTACTGTTCAATACTATATAGAATACTGTTCAATACTATATAGAATACTGTTCAATACTATATAGAATACTGTTCAATACTATATAGAATACTGTTCAATACTATACAGAATACTGTTCAATACTATAAAGTATACTATTCAATACTATACTATTCAATAATGACTGGTGAATAAGAATGGGCAAATGGAGGTACGCCTGTTGAAGGATTAAGAGTCGATCCATCAGTTTGGATATATCAGTTTAGGCCAACAAAGTGATCAATATTCTTTGTTCATCACTATGCTTATTGCTGGACAAGTTAATCTGTATATTCTCCACACAATGTGGATTACCCATCCATAACGCACTTACGAGCGAAGCGAGTGAGTGAGTGAGTGAGTGAGTGAGTTCGTGAGTGAGTGAGTATATTTTATATACAGTGCTATCACCAATGCGTACGAGCGAGCGAAGCGAGTGAGTAGCGAAAATGAACGAACGAACGAACGAACGAACGAACGAACGAACGAACGAACGAACGAACGAACGAAGTGAGTACCGAAAATGAACTCACGCACTCACGCACTCACGCACTCATTCACGCACTCATTCACACACTCACTCACTCACTTCGCTCGTTCGTTCGCTTAAGCCATTTTTAGATTTGGTGTGTACAGACTGTTTGTGAATGCGGTACAGGTATTTAGAGGATAGTTCAATTGCTTTGGATTCAAGGCATTTCTATGATTACATTGGACCTTGGAAAATCACTATTTCCAAAGGGAGGCGAAACGACATAGTATGGTGATAATGAACGAACGAGCGAAGCGAGTTTGTGAGTGAGTTCGTGAGTGACACACTTCTTGATGAGCGAAGCGAGTGATTTCGTGTTCTCCAGTCATAGAAGAAACCCGAAACCTTTACAAAAAATCATTTTAGCCAATAGTAATGACATACGGATGGTGAAAGAAGCAAATTTCTAAATCATTTCATCCTCTTGTTTTCTAGGTTATACTAAGAGTTATTGATACCTCTACGAACGAGCGAAGCGAGTTCGTTCTTTCGTTCGTTCTTTCGTTCGTGAGAAGCAAATACTTGTAAATATGCTACTCACGACTCATTCACGACTCATTCACTCACTCACTCACTTACTCGCTCGCTCGTTCGTTCGTTCGTTTGTTCGTAGCAATGAGCCAAAAGGTATAAATTAACTTACTGTGTAATAATTTGCAGCAATTATTAGTTGGCCAAACTGATTTGCTCTTAAGAGAACGAACGAGCGAACATACGAGCTAACGAACTCACTCACTAACTCACTCATTCACGCACTCGCTCACTTACTCACTCAAGAACTCAAGAACTCACTCAAGAACTCAAGAACTCACGAACTCACGAACTCAAGAACTCAAGAACTCAAGAACTCACGAACTGAAAAACTCAAAAACTCAATAACTCACTCGCTCACTCACGAACTCATGGACTCAAAAGTTTCGCCCTCACTCGTTCACTCACTCACTTACTCACTCACTTACTCACTTACTCACTCACTCACTTACTCACGAACTCACGAACTCACGAACTCACGAACTCACGAACTCACGAACTCACGAACTCACGAACTCACGAACTCACGAACTCACGAACTCACGAACTCACGAACTCACGAACTTACTCACTTACTCACTAACTCTCTCGCTTCGCTCGTTCGTTTGCTTCGCTCGTTCGTTTGTTTCGCTCGTTCGTTTGTTTCGCTCGTTCGTTTGCTTCGCTCGTTCACAGGTAAACTTACAATAAATATACGGGTCTTTAGAGGTTTGAGATGTGAGGGGGAGTGAGGTCACAATCTCACGCACTCACGAACAGAAGTACTCATGAACATAAGTACTCAATCACTCAATCACTCAATCACTCACGAACTCAAGTACTCAAGTACTCACTCGCTCACTCACTCGCTCACTCACTCACTATTTTTGCTCGTTCGTTCAATTGAAGAATTTCGCTACTCACTCACTCACTCACTCGCTTTGCTCGTTCGTTCGCTCGTTCGTTCGCTCGTAGAGTGGTTTACCAAAACTTGTAGTCAAGCTTAAGAGCAAAGCAACTATGAAAAGCTACTGCTCAGCTTAGTTATAAACTAAACTTGCTGCAAATTTCAGGTGAAACGTACTCATGCACTCATAAGTTCGCTGTTCACTCAAAAGTTCGCTGTTCACTCAAAAGTTCGCTGTTCACTCAAAAGTTCGCTGTTCACTTCCTCACTCACTCACTTACTCGCTTCGCTCGTTCGCTACACTATAGAATGATCATAATAAGCAATCTTAACTCTCTAGCCGGAAAGTTTGTTATGCAATCTAGCTACAAAGTTTGTTAGGCAATCTTTAAAAGAACTATATTAATAATATAACAAAACTCCATAGCTATCATGTAAACACTTTATCAACTACATCTTGTCATATATACACACTAGCTACTTTTAACCTTGCCATATATCTTCTCGCAGACTCATAATAACTGTGACACTCGCCCACACTGTCTGACACTCGCCCACACTGTCTGACACTCGCCCACACTGTCTGAATCTCGCACACACTATCTCACACTCAACTCGCAAACTCGCTACGAATAATGGAAATCACATCAAAGCAGAAGATACTTTCAACAATTTGGGTAAATTTAGCTGTACTGACATTCATTTTGTACTAATGATGAGATCATGATTTAAATTAGTATGTTAGTTATCGGTTAATCACAAGCGGTATTAGGTTTTTTGGGGTGAAGATAGCTCGGATCCGCTGGAAGTGACGAGCGAAGCTGTATGATGAGTTTAGCGGTTTAATGAGTTTAAACAGTAGTTACAATACCTCGCGTGTATAAAGAATATTGATAGCAAACATCGAAGCTAGTTTATATATGAGAAGGTACATTGTAACGAGGGAAGCGAGTTCGTGAGTGAATGAGTGCGAGTTCGTAAGTGCGAGTTCGCTTTGCTCGTTTGTGAGTGCGAGTATATTTTTATGTGACTATGATAAAGTATGGTCATGTCAAAGTTGTAAATCGGTATTAAAAGATCGAGTTTATCCCGTAACTATCAGTATGATGTGATTGTGAAACAACCAAAGTCCGAGGAGTGTTGGATCATATTCACACAACATACAAATCTCAGAAAACATACAGATTATATTCAGATCATGACATATTAACTTGAATTCACGACTCGCTCACTCACTCGCTTTGCTCGTTCATTCTTTGCTCGTTCATGCTTTGTTCGTGCAATCTCTGTTTTATCTATATTGAGTTAAATGTCCGTACCTTTAGGGATTACGGAGACCCAGAGCGCACCCAATTAAGCCTAAAGTATGAGAGCACGCTTTGAGTTTGTTGGTTGGGTTGTGTAGATGCAGTGATTTAGTTGTAAAGTGTTTGGATATGAATTTGTTATTAGTTTGCTTTGGTATTCTTAGAGTTGTTGATCCTACGGTTTTACATCTTCACGAACGAACGAACGAGCGAAGCGAGTGAGTAAGTGAGTGAGTGGGTGAGTGGGTGAGTGAGTGGGTGAGTTCGTGAGTTCGTGAGTTCGTGAATGAGTGCGTTACTATTTATGATAAAATTCGTAAACTATCCATAGATTATCTGCAACCAGCATTCTTTATTCAAATTATTCATTCAACTCCCTCTTGTTTGGTTGCCAATTCATGGCTGCAAACCCAAAATGAGATCCAATATATGACTCCGGAGTATCACTAGCTGTATACTATGATTGAATAGTTATGTTTGAAGTCACAACTAAATTATTGCGATACGGGGTTTGCTTCCGGTGAATATCAATACGCCTAAAATCGTTCGTTTGTTCGTTTGTTCGTTTGTTCGTTCAAGTGAAAGAATTCGCAAGTCACTCACTCAATTATTCACGCACTTACTCACGAACTCGCTTCGCTCGTTCGTTTGCTCGTTTGTGAGTGAGAAAAAGAGATAGGTTCGTTCATTACTGCGGTACTGGTTTTAAAGTTTGTTCCATTTAGATGAAGTGAATGGCAATCTAAATTTAAGGCTCTAGAGATGAGACTGAGAATGTCTGATAAAGTATAAAGAATCAAAGAGAGATTGAGAATACAAACTCGCTTCGCTCGTTTGTTAGTTCGCGAGTGAGTGTGTTTTATATATAGTGCTGCGATTGGTAAATATACTTGGTAAATATGCTCATTAAATATGCTTGGTAAATATGCAGTGAGTCAGTCACTCTCACACACTCGCTACGCTCATTCGCTAATTTACTTTACAGTGAAACTGCGAATGGCTCATTAAATCAGTTATCGTTTATTTGATAGTACATTACCACTTGGATGACAATTCTGGTGCTAATACATGCTGCAGCCCCGACGGGTGTATTTATCAACAAATCAGCATATTGATGATAATGTCGAACCGCGTGACATTATGCCAGTCAAAAATACTTTAGTCAAGACGATGAGCCTCTTGATGAAGGCAACTGACCTTTTTGGTTTACAAGTTTAAATGAGAATTCTCAAGGGCCGCGAACGAACGAACGAGCGAACGAACGAGCAAAGCGAGTGAGTGAGTGAGTTCGTGAGTGAGTGAGTGAGTGAATGTGTGTGTGAACTTTTGAATGAGTGCGTACGTGAGTTCGTGAGTGAGTGAATGTGTGTGTGAACTTTTGAATGAGTGCGTACGTGAGTTCGTGAGTGAGTGAATGTGTGTGTGAACTTTTGAATGAGTGAGTTCGTTCGATCGTTCGTGAGTTAGTAGCAAATTCGGTACTTTCAAACAAACCCGAGCGTGAGTATTGTGTTACACAGAGTCTCGAGGTCACTTATAGTGGGGGTGGTCCCCTTGAGAATTGGTTGAAAAGTTCAAAACTCACTCGGAATCTCTACTCACTCGGAATCTCTACTCACTCGGAATCTCTACTCACTCAGAACCTCCACTCACTGCTTCGATCGTTCCTCCATGAGAAAGAACTAACCTCCTTTATTTATCGACATAATATGTTCATTAACTACCAAAGTGATATCACACTAATCAATTCATAGCAAATACTCAAATGATTTTTATTGATTATGTGATATCCATAATTCATAGAAGATACTCAAATATATATTTAATACTTTGTTAATATACTTTGTTAATATACTTTATGGATGTTTGATTGAAAAACTCTGTTTGTACAGCTCATCCGTATCACACTGATTTTGTCGTTCTTTAGCTCATTATGGTTAATTTAGTTGATTCAGCTCATTATTCAAATCACTCATAGATATAGAAAACTTAGATGCCAACGAACGAGCGAAGCAAGTGAGTGAGTGAGCGAAATTAGATATTTTAGTCCGTCAGTCCGTCAATCCGTCAGTTATTCACTCACGAACTCACTCACGAACTCACGAACTCACGAACTCACGAACTCACGAACTCACGAACTCACGAACTCACGAACTCACTCACGAACTCACGAACTCACGAACTCAAAAGTTTGCACTCACGAACTCACTCACTTCGCTCGTTCGTTCGCTCGTTCGTTCGTTCGCAGCTTCTGAATTATCATATCATGGTTAATCACCATCATATCATCTAGAAATCACCCATGAATGTAATAAATGTTAAAACAAAACTATTTTTATGAATATGATTGGTTCTTCGCAGCACTATGAGTAGTCTAGGAACCTTATTTTAACTGCAAAGTTGCAGTACTAACACACTACCTCACATCACCATTACCACACTACTCCACACACCACCATTACCACACTACTCCACACACCACCACTACCACGTCAAGTGATTGAGAAATCGAATAGGGTAGAGTAAAATTTGTTATTAAAGTGATTAAAGACTTTGTGAGACTTGGGGCGGTACAAGTGACTGAATGCTTTAACCAAACCAACCGTTTTGAGAATGATGGAAATTGTCCATTGGTGATGAATTACGAAGGACTAAAGCATAAAGTTGAAGGATTAGCACAGAAAAGAGAGATTAAACGAACGAGAGAAGCGAGTGAGTGAGTGAGTGAGTGAGTGAGTGAGTGAGTGAGTGAGTGCGTGAGTGAGTGCGTGAGTGAGTGCATGGGTGAGTGAGTCTGAGTGAGTGGGTGAATTCGTGAGTGAGTGAGTCTGAGTGAGTCTGAGTGAGTCTGAGAGAGCCTGAGAGAGTCTGAGAGAGCCTGAGAGAGTCTGAGTTCGTGAGTAGCGAAAACGAACAAACGAATGAAATAATACTCCGATCATGACAATTAATATTGATTGTCATACTCAGATCAGGATTGAAATCATATTCACATTACAATAGTATTAATGTCTAAATCATATTCAAATCAAAGCAATTCTCTACTCACTCACTCATCACTTTGCTCGTTCACACTTCCGCACCCACTCATACACACCAAGAAGATGTTCATATGATGTTTATGTGTAAAAGATGTTCAATTTTAAGAACTGAATAAGATGTTCACTCTACAGCGAAATCCAAAGCCAAGGTATCCGAATTAGGCATTTGCATTTATGTGAAGTTACTTCTATCAAGTTATTCGTTGCCGTTCCCTCGTTCTCATAACAGGAGCTATAACCACCTATCAACACAGTAATGGTTGAATTGTATTCTGAAATACTTTTACATCTAGTTATATAATGTATTGTTATATTGTTATATTGTTATATTGTTATATTATCGATATATAGGATTAAGTTAGCTAGTACTTGGTATGTAGTACATCAATGGGTGTAATATAGTTTATGATATATTTGTTGCATAGTCTATAATTGGTATATCCATACTATTCTTTGTATATCCATAATCATTGATACACCAAAGAACTAACTTCTGACATGCTACACATGTAAATATTGCTTCGCGGTACCATTTGTCACAGCACTATTTGTCGCAGTACTATAAATAGTATATCCAAAAGTACTATATACCCACAAATAAATATACTCTTTATAACCATACACATTGATTGGAAATTACCAACATGTAGATGCATCCACTCAACACCTAAATAGGCAATTACACCTATGACATACCCAGAGATATCATCATTATAAGAATCAGATACATTTGGTAATCTTACATGATAAGCTTATGTCATGGTAGTGTTGACTAACATGCTATTGCAAAGTATCTGATATTCATAGTTGACAAATCAGGTTGTAACAAATATTTGCTGTCAAATTGCGAACGAGTTGATCTAGTTGGGCGAGTTGATCTAGTTGGGCGAGTTGATCTAGTTGGGCGAGTTGATCTAGTTGGGCGAGTCGAGCTAGTTGAGCAAGTTGACCGATTTGATCAAGCAAAGCAAACCAGGAAACGATGTGTTTTTTAGAGTCAAATGACCCTCTAGAGCCATATCATTATTTTTAAATGACCCTGGTTATTGATATTGGATTTTGTAAAACATTTTCTTTTTAGTCTTGAATCACAACTCGTTACTCGGCTCGTTTGGCTGCGAAAAGTTCGTTCGTTCGTTCGTTCGTTCGTTCGTTCGTTCGTTCGCTCGTTCGTTCGTTCGTTCGTTCGCTCGTTCGTTCGTTCGCTCGTTCGTTCGTTCGCTCGTTCGTTCTTTCGTTCACACTCACACATTCAGTTTGTTAGTTGTTTACAAACTCACGAACTCACTCGCTTCGCTCGTTCGTACCCATACATACTGGAGAGTATCCCAACCGGAAAAACAAGACACTCAAGGATACCCTTTATGAATATGTGCCTGGACTAACTGTAAAGCATCTTTTAATTATATGCTCAACAAGATGTCACTCTTGTTATCACTATCTGAACTCTGCCAATTACATACATAGTCAAGCCCAACAATCACATCTATCTTTTTCTATATACATAAACTTGTAGTACTGCTTGTCGCTGAGGTGAGACATGATAATCCTATGGAGGTTGTCAATAAACTATACACACACACACACTCACACACTCACACACTCACACACTCACTACTAACGAACTAAACAACTAACGAGCGTAGCACAAGCAGTAAACAGCGAACAGCGAACTTTTGAGCGAACAGCGAACGAACGAGCGAAGCGAGTGAGTGAGTGAGTGAGTGAGTGAGTGAGTGCGTGAGTGAGTGAGTGGGTATGTGTATTAATATAATCATTTCTCACTTTATTCTTCACTTGTTACTTTATTACTTACTTGTTACTTCATCACTCACTTGACCTCTTGAGACCCATAAAATAACCAAACATCAAGACCAAACATCAAGACCAATAACCAACTTAAACTGATGACATAACCCAGTGTATGGTTCCTAATAAATTGAGTGCAATTACAGTGCAAGTTTTCTAGCCATCAAATGATCAAGCGTTGACTCATTGTTTAACATCAGTAAAGCGTCCTCACTTTGTACTCTACACTTGTATTTTGTACTCACATACACGCCCCAGTTTCAACAAAGTATTGAACTAATAAATTGTCATCGCTTTGTCAAGTCATGCATTCACACATCAAAGAATGCTAAAGAGATGAAGATTAAGAATCATCGTGCTGTGTGTGCTATTCATGATAAGCGTTCTACACGTGCTACACATACTACACATACAACGCATGCTACGCATGCGTTGTATGCCACGCGGCTGGCTGTCTCCACGTGACATCATTCAATATACGACAAACCACGTGCGTGAAATTAAGAGTTAAGCCATAAACGTACAATTTGGAGCTTTGCGGTCATGGCTTATTTGAAAAGGGGTGCTTTACTATAAGCTAAGGTACGCGTAGCTAAGCGTAGCTTAGCGTAGCTACGCTTAGCTTCTCTTTATTATAGCGTTTTTTGTGTCATTTGATATAACCGCCTGTGAATGCACGTTTTACGAAGAGCAGGATCAGGAGAATCAGGATGGATGATATATAAACTCAAAACCCGCACATTGTATAGTGAATATGCTTAAGAAATCCCAGAATTTGCAACCAAGGTTTAATTTACGAAATACTCTCTTTGGAGTGTTGTGTATAACGTTGACGTTGTACTATATAATTCAACGGAATGGATATCAGTTTATTAATATAGGGAGTTTACTATCAAATTCACTATACAAATCACCATCAAATTCATATATTGATTTCCCATTGGAAATACCACCATGTACAAATTCCAAAGGCGAGGTCAAACTGCGGATCAATATCGATACGCTTGCCGATTTCCAACACTCATACACTGGACGTGGGATTGTGATTGGAATCAAGGATGAAAACAACGTGGATTCAGTCAACAGATTATTACGAGTTTTAAATCACTTACAAACCAACATGCCAATTGAGATTGTACATCAAAGTTTGAGTCAAGCTACATTGAACAAGATTGAAGAATCGAATTTGGATGTATGGTATATCAACTCAACAGTAAGCTCCAACAACCATATCTCATGGTATGCATCAATCTACTCTACATTTAATGAAATCATCTACTTTGACCCTAAACTGACTCCTTTTGTTAACCCATCCACGTTCTTCTCAATAGGTGATTACACAAAATCAGGCTCATATATATTCAAGGGAGTGAAGAATATCAAGAAGCAAAGGTTCTACAAAACAAGAGATGCACATCAAGACGTACATCCTGGGATGTTTATACTAAACAAACAAAGAAGCGACATGTATCGTTCAAACCACGATATAAACTGGCTTTCAACTCTAACAGTCAGCAGGTTATATCCTGGGGTTATTGGACCAATCCAAAGTGAATACCGCGTGAATAGAGTTTGTGGCTCGCAACAGCTGTTTTTTACCGAGGATAACCTGCAACCCGAGCTCTTATGGATGTATGGAGACTTGGGCAATGTGCACTTTGAGGGTGCAATTTTACCTTCGCTTTCTCCGTATAAGGATTTTGTTCAAGAGGGTGATTCATACTGTGCGTTTGTGCATGAGCGTTTTCACAAGAGATTTACGGGGAGATGGGAATTGCTGATTAAGAGGTTTGTTGTGTTTGAAGAGGAGGTGGGTGAGAGGTTGAGGGGGGTGGTTAACATTCACGAACAAACGAACGAACGAGTGAGCGAAGCGAGCGAGTTCGTGAGTTTGTGAGTGAGTGGGTGAGTTTGTGAGTGAGTGAGTGAGTGAGTGAGTGAGTAGTAATATTAAAGTGCGTGGAAACACGATAACAAGCACAAGTGTGTAGTAATGGAAATATACGATAACAAGTACAATACCAGTAGATGTCTAAACTAAAAATCACTTCACACAGTACAATACCAATGGCTATAAATAATCTTCACTCTCTTCGCTTGTTCTGTTCATCACTGGCTTCGCTCGTTCTTCGCTTGTTAGTGTGAGTGCTTGTTTAATAGTACGAATAGCCCAATAGTCTGCGAAGCAATACTATGAGTGCTTGCTTAATAGTATGAATAGCCTAATAGTACTGCTTCGCAGTACTACAAGTGCGTGTATAACTGCAATAAGAATATATAAATATCTCACTCACGCACTCACTCACTCACTCACTCACTCGCTCATTCGAATAGTCTGCGAAGCAACACTACGAGTGGTGTATATTAGTTATCATCCATTGAACCACGTGAATAGCTTATGAAACTATACTCTAAACACTAAATACTCTAAAGATAATTGTTGTGTTTCGGAGTGGCTACGTCTAACTTTTAAGACTTTCTTTTGTTAATCTTTTGGCCGAGGGTTCCTCGCCTTTATATACTCTAATTAAGATGAGATGAGGTAGTATGTGTCACTGATGACAGAACGCTATTGACCCATCGTCTGATGATTGTTGCTTAGTCAGAGGTTTTAGTCGGTTATTTAGTGTTGTAGTAACCCAAATACCTAACAATAATGTATTGATTTCAAATACAATCAATTATACTAGATACAAGTATACAGTGTACTAAACTGTACTTTTGTACTAACCAATTACAAGTAAATCACTATAAACTACCCTAATTACAATAACCTATCTCAAATACTTTTATGTATACTACTGTAATTACACGATATTGAACAAATACTAAACGGAGTGCGTGAGTGAGTGAGTAGGAAGTGCGTGAGTGAGTGAGTGAGTGAGTTCGTGAGTGAGAAAACTTCGCTCGTTCGTGACTTACACACAGTATTACGATATGGGTCTTCAAACGTCAGTTATTCCAACTATATGTTCCATCAAGATTTACACGTTTATAAATCAATCCAAAACGTTGAATTCCACCACCAAATAAGGTGTAAACACTGCTGCGAAGTAGCATTGGAGCGAAGCGACCAAAAGGTGTATTAACTGCTGCGAAGCAACTGCAGACAGTGTAAAAACTGCTGCGAAACAGCATAGGAGCAAAGCAACTACAGACAGTGCGTTGGAGCGAAGCGACCAAATAAGGTGTATCAACTGCTGCGAAGCGACTACAGAAAGTCACTCAAAAGTTCGCACTCACTTACTCACTCACTCACTCTCTCAAAAGTTTGCACTCACTCACTTACTCACTCACTCACTCACTCACTCACTCACTCACTCGCTTCGCTCGTTCGCTCGTTCGCTTGTTCGCTTGTTCGCTCGTTCGCTCGTTCGCTCGTTCGCTCGTTCGCAATGTGGGCTTACTGAACTGAATCTTTTTGACACTCATACTTTCAACACTATCCATTTCGAAAGGATTCATTTCAGATAATGCAGCACCTATTACTCTAATACTGATACAGGAGATGATACTTTTATGCTCATTTTGATTATAGAATACAATTGTTAATCTTGTGATATGTAGTTGGTATTTATACCTTCAACACATTTCGTGGTACACTATGCTCGCAGTCATTTCATGGTCTTTTTTGGCCACCCACTTGAACAACCAGCCAAGCACAGTACCTTTACGAGCGAAGCGAGTGAAGGTCAACCTTAGGAAAAAAGAAAGGCGAGTGAGCATGAGTGAGCACGAGTGATTACTAGTATAACGAGTGAGTTTGCTATAAAGTGTGATTGAGTTCATTAAGTTTATCATTTTCTTTTTCCAAAGGTCCCACTCACTCATTGCGAAGCAGTACTATGAGTGCTGATACTCACGAACTCACTCATTTTCGCTACTCAGTGCTGCGAAGCAGTACTATGAGTGCTGATACTCACGAACTTACTCATTTTCGGTAACCACGTACTCACGAACTCACTCACAAACTCACTCACTCACTCACTCACTCACTCACTCACTCACTCGCTTCGCTCGTTCGCTCGTTCGCTCGTGTGCGTGAGTGGTTGTGGTTGACCGATAAACATAGTTAAGAGGTTTGACATCAAAGGCAAACACTTTTTTCAGCTAACCTTACATTTATAGCACTCACTCGCTTACTGATTGCAAAACTGCTGTGCTCAAATTTACTCGTATACTTAAATTTACGTCTTGATCATGACCATTGTCTTTTCCTGCTCCACTCACAAGCAAGATTGCATACGTTTACTTGGTTCAGCTTGCGAGCGATACCCATTGGGACAAATAACTGCAAAGCAGCATACGAGCGAGCGATACTCATTGGAATAACTGCAAAGCAGCATAGCGAAGCGACACTGTAATCATTAAAATTACTTGTATTTCATAGAAGATATAGAAATTCGATTCAAATCAAAAGAATTTGCAACTCAGTGCGTGAGTGAGTGAGTGCGTGAGTGAGTGCGTGAGTGAGTGCGTGAGTGAGTGCGTGAGTGAGTGCGTGAGTGAGTGCGTGAGTGAGTGCGTGAGTGAGTGCGTGGTGCGTTCGTTCATTCATTCAGTCAGTGAGTATCAAGCACCCATAGTGCTGCGAATTTCGTTCGTTCGTTCGTCGTTCGTTCGTCGTTCGTTCGTTCGTTCGTTCGTTCGTTCGCTTCGTGATTTTATTCGCTCACTCACTCGCTTCGCTCGTTCGTTCGCTCGTTCGTTCGTTCGATCATTCGACTGAAATATAGCGAAATCTTTTGATTTGAATATGATTTCAATACTAAATTGTGTGATTTCAATCAAATTTCTATGATGCTCAGCTCACTCAAGCTGAGCTTTAGTCACTCATATATACTTTGAATGACTTGTGAGCTGAGCGAAACACTAAATTGGTGTCTGGAGTAAATTGTCACTTACGAGCAACGATTGAGTGAGTTAATGAGCAGCGAAAATGGGTGCGAGTTTGAATGCGAGTTTGAGTGCGTGTGAGTCCGTTCATTCGTTCGCTCGTTCGTTCGTGAGTTCAAATCAAAAGAATTCCATACGAACCAAAGGACTTGGTACGATAATAACAAGTATTTACATGATCATGAGTTTCCATCTAATGATTTCTAAAGATCAATGATATTGCTTACATCTACACCGTTTTGTTCTTCTCTGTGTTTGATTTTACCAAGCGCTCAGCAAATTAACTCAAACTTCAAGATCACACATCATGTCACATTATTCACTCACACATCAACACACAAAGTAAGCATTTGGATTTCATTTTGTCAATGCCACATCATACGAGACTAGTCAGCTTGTTCAGCTTGTTCAGCTTGTTCAGCTTGTTCAGCTATAATGAATTATATCCATAGTTACGTAAGTTTGGCTATTGCCAATTATACAAAACCAACAAGAAAATGTCACAAATCGACGAATATCACTCAGCAATTAGGCGAATATACCTCAGAAACTGGCAAATATCCCTTAGTAACTGGCAAATATTCCGTAGCAACTGGCAAATATCCCTCAGCAACTGGCTAATATTCCGTAGCAACTGGCTAATATTCCGTAGCAACTGGCTAATATCCCTCAATGTCATATAAATACATAAAACCTACTGTTACCCAACACCTACAACCAAGATGAATTCCCCAGTTTTATACGCTAACGAAACCTGTCAATGTACTAAATGCTCATGCAAATCATGTTCATGTACATCTGGTCAATGCTCATGTTCCAACGAAAAACCAAGCAGCTGTGTGTGTTCTTCATGTTCGTGTGCCAAGTGCAACTGTTAGATGGAGGCCTTTGGAGTACACTGGATTGTATAATTGTGAATGATATTTATTTTTGATGAAAAGTGTAGCTATACCAAAGGTGGTTCTGTACTCGGTTCACCAGCACAAGTGGTGGGTAACTGTTCATTTTTTGTATTACATGTGTTAATTTGTATGTAATAGAAAACTTATTTGGTACAATACTTGAATACGTATTGTATCTTCCGAAAGCTAATAGGCTAGGTTTATACTAAAGTTGTATTGCATTAGTTGAGTTGCATGACAGCAGTTTGTGCGCTTATACTAAAGTTTTATTGCAGCAGTTGATGCCTTTATACTGAAGTTTTATTGCAGCAGCTGATGCCTTCATACTGAAGTTTTATTGCAGCAGCTGATGCCTTTATACTAAAGTTGTATTTATACGAAAATCGCTTCGCTCCTGAGCTTCGCAGCAGTTGATACATTTATACGAGAGTTGCCCTAATTACAAATACTAGACAGTATAGTATCCTATTTACAATATTATATATAAATAGTCATACTCATAGTCATACTCATAGTCATACTCATAGTCATACTCATAGTCATACTAATAGTCATACTCATACTCAATTCTACAAAATACACTGAAATCCATGAACATAAGCTACACACAACAAATGATCCTGTGGTAGTATAACTCCATGTATGCCAACTAAAAAATGTACAATTTGTATTCGATTGGTACTATCATGATATTACTGAGTAACCATTTTAAAGCGAACGAGCGAACGAGCGAGCGAGCGAGTGAGCGAAGCGAGTGAGAGAGTGAGTGAGTTCGTGAGTTCGTGAGTGAGTTCGTGAGTAGCAAAAAGTCGATCGAACAATCAAAGAGTCGATCGAACGAGCGAACGAGCGAACAAGCGAACAAGCGAACAAGCGAACAAGCGAACAAGCGAACAAGCGAACAAGCGAACAAGCGAACAAGCGAACGCACTGACTTTCAATAGCACTCACTCAGCACTCCACCCCCTTACTCACTCACTCACTCACTCGCTTCGCTCGTTCGCTCAGCGTAACCCTCATGCTAAAACACCCTTCATGTTCCATCATCCATCCATCAATTGGTATTGCCGGTCAAATCCAAAAAAGACCGTCACATAGTAAGATCGATGTTGATGAAATCATTACAATTTGGTGAGCGAGCGAAGCGAGCGAGTTCGTGAGTTCGTGAGTGAGTAAAGTTTCAAGTACAAGTGAGCGAGCTAGTTCGTGAGTTCGTCAGTAAAGTTTCAAGTACAATAGAATCCACGATACACAGTACAAGTGTGTACTAATGGAAATACACGATAACAAGCACCATACCACTAGTTCTCTAAAATCTTTACACAGTACAATACCAAGATTATAAATAATCATCACTTTACACATTGCTCATCACTCGCTTCGCTCGTTCTTCGCTTCGCTTGTCCTGCTCATCACTCGCTTCGCTCGTTCTTCGCTTTTGTATGAACGAAAACCCATTGCACCTGAAAATAATCCAGAATGAATTCCCATCCGTCACTTCCCAGTCTACTCTAGTATGCGTTGTAGAGAGCAATAATCGTGGAAATCTAATCATCGCCCTACAATAATACACATACATGTACAATACCCTTCAAAATTATGCGAACTCGCTCTTTTATAGTCGGGCACAGTTCCGGGTAACACGCACCTCATTTGGGGATTTTCATATCCGGTACACGACAAATCGGGCAAGTGTACAGACAGTTATGAAGTTGGTATATGCATTTCTCGTGAGTTTAGGGAGTAGCTTGTTACTTCGTGGGAAGATTGTGGATGTTCCCAACACCATCAAAGAGGTTCTGTCGCAATCTGTAATCAATGGGGAAGCCTATCAACTGCGATTCGACATTAGTTTGAAAGGTAATGGCAAGAATGAGAGAATACTCCTAAGTCAAGATTACTCCTTTGTCAGCCAAGATTTGACCCCGGGAACATACTTGCTCAAGGTGGACTCGTATGATTTTAATCTTCAAAAGAACCAATTCAATGTCACCATCGATGACCAAGAAATCAAAGTTGACAACAAAACCGTACAAGACATAAGCATCCCGTTCGTATCCCCCAAGCAATTCTACATTGTCACACAAGGCTCCTTATGGGATGTTGTGATGAGCAGTCCTCTTGGACCCATTTTAAGCAACAAATGGTACACCTTTATGTTTACCGTTCTCATTGGTCTTTTGATTGCACCTTCCTTACTCATTTACTTTGCCCCCGAACTCGCTGAAAAGTTGAATGATGGATCATATCAAGAGGAGATTGATAAGCAAGTTGCCATAGAGGAAGAGGAGAAGAAGAAGAAGAAGTCGGGTGACTTGCGCAAGAGGAAGTGAAAAAGTGGGGTGGAAGTAGAATGATGTAGCAATGGCTTTCCGTGCAGCAAAAGAGGTTTTTTGTACATCAAGACGCCAACCAACACAGGTTGACATAAAGATTTGGTTATTATTACATCAGCCATATTGAGCTCAGACTGAATGTTTTGAAACTTATTTAGATACAGAGTATACGAATTACAAACACCACACCAATGTACACAATAAAAGACAATCCACTTGACAATCCTCTCAACTTCTCTTGGACATGAAAGGTTATTGTGACAAATGAGCCTTACGGAAATGACAACAGTACGAAGGCAATAATATTGAGCTTTGGGTTAGAAATATTTTGGGTAGCATGACCTCACGAGCGAAGCGAGTGAGTGAGTGAGTGAGTGAGTGAGTGAGTGAGTGAGTGAGTGAGTGAGTGAGTTCCATTTTTGCGGTACTGGTCTTTAGAGGTAGTTCCCCTTAAATTTATATCTGGTACTGGTTACACATTGAATATAAGAATAAAATACAAGAGGTTTGACAAGATTATCTCACTCACTCGCTTCGCTCGTTCATTAATTGTTCACTTGAAAATGATTCGTAAATGTAGTATGAGAGAAGATTATCGGATATGACGTGAAGATTATCGGATATGTACCAAACGGTATTATTCCCACCATATTGGTACTTTTCTACTCTCGAATCGTCAATATCGGTACTCTCGCTAGTATCACCTCAATGCTCGCTGAGTTCGTGAGTTCGTGAGTTCGTGAGTTGTGAAAATGAGTTCGTTCGGTGGGTCGGTGGGTTGGTCGGTCGTTCGCTCGTTCCTTTGGACAAGACTAATCTTAACACTACTCACTCACGAACTCACGAACTCAATCACTCACGAACTCACGCACTCACGAACTCACGCACTCACGAACTCACTCGCTTCGCTCGTTCGTTCGTTCGTTCGTTCGTTCGTGAGTAGCGAAAACGAACAAACTAATGAATAACTTGCGAACCAAAGTATACCAACAACAACTACCAAATTTGTTCAAAGCAGATGCAATGGAGATTTAAGAACTATACGTCAGACTTGTTGATTTGCAACACAATGTTAGAAAGATATAATCAAGATTGACATTAAAGTTGTAGTTGACAAATGTTGATTCGTAGCTGTTTATATAGCTTGATACGTCGGCACGTAGCAGTCGCTTCGCTCTGGTGGTGGTGAATAGAGAATTACAATAGAGACTCGCCAATTCGCCAATCCGCCAATCCGCACACTCTCGTTCATTCATTCAATAGCTGCTCGTTTTTGGACTTTCCAATCCAATATGAGAATATGAGTACATTTTGGTACATATATGAAAATAAATGTATACATGATAATAGTATAGCTAAACATTCATTCACTCTCTGTTCGAGTCAGTGAGTCAGTGAGTGAGTAATTCTTATATCTTATTCTTATATTCACTCACGCTCACTCACGAACTCACTCACGCACTCACTCGCCTCGCTCGTTCGTTTCTTGCGTATTAGATAGTGGATACACATACCAGCTTTAGATTTGCCGAGATGTCAAATACTAGTTTTCATTAAATCACTTGTGGCGAGGTTTGCATTTGGTTTCCTTGTCAAGAGTCATTCGTTGTTGGTATAAATGCATCTAACCTCTATAGACTCGTACCGAGAGAATGGAACAAACCAATACGAAATTTGACATGTCGTTAGAGTTTATTAGCTTAGTCATTTGGTATCAATATAATCGTCTGTTAAGAAATGTAGCAAACCTTTAATGGAACTAACCTTACTCTCGGTACTACACATCCCATCTCACTTTCTCAGAGTGAGTACCGAATTCTTTTAACGAACGAGCAAAGCGAGTGAATGAGTAGCAAAGTAGCGAGTTCTTTTATCGGCAAAGTAGACAATTCTTTAGATTCAATAGATGATAAATTCAATACCAATCATAATTTCAACATGATTTATACACTGATAAATTGTAAAATCAAACAGGACAAAACAGGACAGAAGAACTTGATTAGTGAGTGAGTTGGGAATTTTGATTTATGAACTCACGAGCGAAGCGAGTGAGTGAGTGAGAGAGTAAGTGAGTGAGAGAGTAAGTGAGTGAGAGAGTAAGTGAGTTCGCTAGTTCGCTGGTTCGTTCATTCGTTCGTTCGTTCGTTCCTTTGGACAACTAATCTTAACACTACTCACTCACTCACTCACTCACTCACGCACTCACGCACTCACTCACTCACTCAATCACTCACTCACTCAATCACTCACTCACGCACTCACGCACTCTCTCACTCACTCGCTCAATCGCTCAATCACTCACGAACTCACGAACTCACGCACTCACTCACTCACTCGCTTCGCTCGTTCGTTCGTTCGTTCGCTCGTTCGTTCGTTCGTTCGTTCGTTCGCTCGTTCGTTCGTTCGTTCGTTCGTTCGTTCGTTCGTTCGTTCGTTCGTTCGTTCGTTCGTTCGCAAGCTTAAGAAATTCCCAACCAAAAGACATGCTTGTGAGTATGATACAATTTGCAACCATATTGTTTCCACACAGTACACCTCTAAATTTACCCCCAATGTTTTTGCTTATATTCAATCAAAAACACATTGGTAATATCATAGATGGCTTGTTGGTATACAAGTATTTTTCGTAAAAGTCTACATATCTTATTAAAAGATTTCGCAACTCACTCACTTGCTAAAGCTCATATTGTTACTCACGAACGAACGAACTCATGCACTCGCACGCACTCACGCACGCACGCACGCACGCACTCGAAGCACTATTCGTTCGTATCAAGCATTCACGCACGCACTAGAAGCAGTATTCGTTCGTATCAAGCACTCACGCACGCACTCGAAGCACTTCTCGTTCGTATCAAACACTCACTCACTCACTCAAACACTCACTCACTCACTCGCACAAATTATACAAAAAATGTCAACTGTAGTCATCATGAAATGTCATCCCTTATGGTATGAAATTTGCAGCCACTATAACTTGTAATGATATAGCTCTCCATTCACTAATAAGATAATCCCCATCACTAATCGTAAATATATTTTACAATCACAATAAGCTATGTCTACTTCATAGTCTCTATCCAAAGCATATACACAGCACTAACAATTCACCAGAGTATCACTTTTAGCAAAACATAAAAGTTCGTTCCTGTCTTGATAACGTAAACAACTTTAAGAACCCGGTTGATTGTCATCTGTCAGAATCTACAATCAAAAAATTGCTACTCACGAACGAGCGAACGAACGAACGAGCGAACTCACGAACTCACGAACGAGCGAACTCACGAACGAGCGAACTCGCTCACTCACGCACGCACTCACTTTTCAAACTATTCTCTATACTTTATACTCTCATATCAAACATCCACAAACATCCACAAACATCCACAAGCATTATATCCGTATAATTGTTCCTGAAACACATAATCATTCCTCGGCTACAAAGTATTTAGTAGACTCAACTAGTTGGTGAGTGAGATGGTTGCGAAATGGCTGTGAAATGGCTGTGAAATGGCCGCGAAATGGCTTCGAACAGAGTGCGAACAGAGTGCGAACAGACGGCGAACAGACTGCGAATAGACTGC
The DNA here is from genome assembly GCA_030562865.1 of Kodamaea lidongshanica (nom. inval.). Taxonomy (NCBI): domain Eukaryota; kingdom Fungi; phylum Ascomycota; class Pichiomycetes; order Serinales; family Debaryomycetaceae; genus Kodamaea; species Kodamaea lidongshanica (nom. inval.). Next base: position 76,543 of record JAKUAJ010000058.1, on the reverse strand, counting down.
GAATAGACGGCGAACAGACTGCAAACGACTGTAAACAGACTACAAACAGACTGGAAACAGACTGCAAACAGACTACAAACAGACTACAAACAGACTGCAAATTACTCCTGTTCTTCGCAGCAGTTTATACGTTCATTTAGGTCGCTTCGGTCCTATGCTGCTTCGTAGCAGTTTATACATTTTGTTAAATGGGACAAATTCTCACCTTTGGGAGTCTGATGAATTTTCTCAAGGTCCCTCCCTTTGGGACAGTACTAACGAGCCAAGCGAGTGAGTAGCTAAAACGAGCAAAGTGAGAGACTGCATGACTGAGTTAGTGAGTTAGTGAGTGAGTGCAACTACTCACTCACTAACTCACTTACTCACTCGCTCCGCTGTAGCGTATACTTTTGATGTGAACATCCAAAGTGAAGAAGTTGCGAATTCTTTTGCTTTGAATGTGAGTGAGTGAGTGCGAACATTTGAGTGAGTACGTGAGTGAGTGAGTGAGTGCGTGCGTGAGTGCGAGCTCATTAGTGCAAGCTCATAAGTGCATAACTAATTTGTTTGAGCTCTACATAATCGGGTAACCATACGTCTTTAAGCTTGTAAATAGAACCTTGAAATCACTAGAAACAAAGATACAGGTGCGCTCACATGCCCAAAATACCCTCTAATCAAACCATACAATAAACGAAAAATACAACTATATTCATCACTTAACTTATTCACTTATTCATCACTACTCTACAAACAATATACTCTCCCCACAGAATCCCCAATCACAACTCTTAAAATCCCCCGAGCCAACTTCTCCTCAGAATCCACCTCCGCAACATTAATCACCTTCAACGACGTGATGGACGCATTATGTAAATTGAGTTGGAACCGCTCCAACATAGCCAACTCCCACCCATTCTTGTAAACCAACTCGTACAACTCAAACGTGTTACCATACGCCACACCAATCGTGTCGTTGGCCCAGTACGTTTGTGACTTTGCTTCAATGACACCAAAAGAAATCACAATTCCGCGACACGAGTTATTGGTCAATTTCTTTTGTAAAATCTTGTCACCATTCAAAGTGTAAATCAGCAAATTGGAATCCGGGTACACTATGGCAAAGTTTCCGGTGCTGTCTGAGATGTCAATGTAGGATTGTTTTGCAACTTGGTTAGTGGAAGGGATGATTTTTCGTAAAAACTTGAATCTTCTCAAGTCCCATAATATAACCGTGCCCGTCAAGTCCACACTCATTCCAACCTTGAAGTTTGTGGAGTATCGGAAAGCGTTGACTTTGGCAAAATGACCACGTAAGACACCAAGTAGTTGGAGTGTGTTACCTGTCAATTTCCACGCATTCACCATCCCGTCCTGAGCTCCGGTAAGAATGGTCTTGTGTCCTATGGGGAGAATGCATGTTATATTGGAAGAGTGGATGTTAAGGAAGGAGGTTTGATTGATTATCAATGAGCCACTATCGAACCGACTGGCTTTCTTGATTAGCATTCCGTCTGTTGAAGACACCGTTTTGGGACGGCCAAGCCATTTGTTGGAGTTTTGACTGGGTTCGATTCTGTAGATGGGTAATCGCAATTTAGATTCAAACACCAATTTGGCTGGTGGCTTGGGTGTGGTTAAGTAATAATTCGGTAAGTTAAGCACTTCTTTGGTGACATGCGGCTTGATGAATAATTTGATTGGAGTTTGACCGAAATTATTAATCATACCAATCACAGCTCTTTTCTCAACTTCGTCGCTTATATTATCCAAATTGATGGCCCCGTCATATGAAAGATGATGGAAAACATTCAACGCTTGGATGGCTTCAACACCCAGTTGCTTGTATCCAAAGATCAAATCGATCCATAAATGTAAGTTTGCAGACACATAAGGAGATTCTAAAGCTTCTCTGTTTTTAGCAATAAACAACTTGGGGTCACCATGAGCCCAAGGAGGAAGCTCCACATGATTGGCAACACCTCCCAGTTGAAGAGACCCAAAGGCAAAATTATTGGAATTTTCAAAGAATTCCGGAAGGTAAAAGAATTCTGGTATCAACTCACGGACGTCGGTTGTATTATCCGACAGTGCCAGTTTCCAAGTTCGTTGAATGGAATTGAAAAGTCGGTCTGCATGGTCGAATTTACCTCCTTGAAGCAATAAATACAGTTGAACATAAGGTTTTAAACGAATCAAATACAGTGCCACGATCATTGCCAGTGAATAATGTGTACCATAATGGAAGGGTGGAGAGTCCGGATCATCAAGTTGTTCCAAAGCATTGAACCTTTCCATGAATTGCACAGCACGTGGGGTTGTTTGAGCACCCATTGGTTTAGATAAATCTCTAAAGGTTTTAGGATTCAGGAAATCAAGACTATCACTGGTGTAGTCAGCAATGACCCAAGGGAAAACAGGATACTGAGTCAAGTCGTTGAAAGTTCTTCCAGCAAAGGTGTTGAGTAACATGAGATAATGGAAGTTGGACATCTCACCATTCTTCCATTTGCGTGTGGCATTGGTCAATTCCGAGTTCTGTACCGAGGACGAAAAGGCGAGTGCCAATTTGTTTGAAAACGAGTTGATTGGCGTTTGTGAGAAAAATGAGTTGGTTTGATTGGATGGTTGTAAGTTCAAGAGTTGACTATAGATTGAGTCTCTTATTTTCTTCAGCAAACATGTCACCAACACGCTAGCACCGTCACTGAAAAACATTTCCAAGGCCACATCTCTGAGGAGGAAACGACGTTTGGAGAGATTGGTGAATGTTTCCAAGTTGTATGTTTTGGTGGCATGACGTACCATTCCTGGGGTGGTATGAGAGAATGTGCCTTTTCTTGATTGGCTGTTAACTGACGTCCCCTTTCTTGACTGACTGTTAATTGATGTCCCCTTTCTTGATTGGCTGTTAACTGACGTGCCTTTTCTTGACTGACTGTTAACCAATTGTAATATTGGATCTCTATACTCCTGAGGTGCATCTTGTGAGTCAACGACATTGCCATCATTACAATGAAAGTAATTTTCAATGAGATAGATGTGTTTGACACCAAGAATCATAAGCGATTCCACAGGCACAACCCCATTGATTTGAGAAACGTTCCAAATGGCAACAATCAGATCTCCAACATATAAACTTCGAATGACTTTTCGGTTGTGATCCAAATCGTTTTCAACCATTTCAAATTCATCGCGATCCAACGTTGGCAGAATGTTGGTTGGTAGGTTGTTGTTGGTTGACATCATATTAGTTGACAGAATATCGTTGGTTGACAGAATGTTGTTGGTTGACATCATATTAGCTGCCATCATATTTGTCGCCACATAAGTTTTGGTGGCAACTTCAATTTGAGGAACTTCAATCTCATAGGTCAACCTTTCATTTTCAGGAATTTGATCATCCACAATCAATCTCTTTCTCATACGTTCACCACTCTCTATATAATCCAATGAATAACTCCATTCACCTCTTCCAAAAAGTCTTCCAACTTCCACCTTTAACAAATGATAACTAGATATAAAAAAGTTCAAATTCTCATTAAAATCTTGATTGGTTCGATTCATCTTCACCATTTCCCCTCCCATAATCAGGTTTTTTAATAGGTCACAGTCATGATCAAATGATTGTACCCATATACTACTTTGAATTTCTCCGTTAAGTGTAACCAGGATCACATGACGGATTTCCATCAGTCCTTGATGATGATGAATATTTTGACTGACCAAGCTTTTTGTTGGACCTTTTAATAATTTTGACCAACTTTCTTCATCGTTTTTAGTTATCAAATTGTTTAAGAATTCTTCAATTCTACGTTCATCCGGGCCGAATTTGATGTCGTGCATCAATTGACATGTTCTAAGGAAGTTGAATAGATCGTCTCTTCCGGAGGTCGGAGTGGCCCCTTCCTCCAAAAACCGACCAATCAATATTAAAACCATTTCTTTAATCACATCCACAGTAAGCATCTCAAGGATAACAACTTGTCTGTAAAGAAGAAGTTTGGTTACAGCTCCAAAATCCGGACCTAATCGAACCTCAAGCATCATAATTCGTATCAATTCTCGTTGTAATGCCAACGTAGCAACCTTATCAATCTCAACAAGTGCAAGAACACACACAGTTAAGCTATGGATATCTTCGGGAGTGGCGTGGTATCCCTTTTTAAGATAATCAGAAATATATTTTTGTGGGAGTAAAACGCAACTCTTAACAAACATTCTCTCATTAAATATGAAATTGGATACACTAAGAAATTCCCCCACATGAGCGAACACCCGGGGGAACACTTGCGCGTATGCTAACGTCTGACTGAAGGGAGTCATGGCATTAAAAGAAGCCATGAAGGTTTCTTTGATGAAGTTTGCTATGAAAATGTCGGCAAGAGTCATGGTGAGATGATTGATTAATTGAGTGTTTTCGGTGAGAAGTAAGTTTCCCAACACTTGGAAGGCTCCATTTAAAAAATTGGGTGATGAGAAGAATTCGGGAAGTTTTTGAAGTCCTGTGGCTATGAAATTGGCATACCCATTGATTAGATGAATTGCATTTAACGTTTCATAATCATCTTCATGTTCTTCCTCTTCATTTCTTCTTCTCATTTCAAACGCACACATTGAAACCATTGCATTGAGCACTTGGATAAACTCGGGTAAAACAAATTGAGAATGGTGATTCCAAACACTAGCCAAAGAATCACCCAGACTATCGGAATCAAAAGCTGCATTCACCACGGCTCGTACAACCCCGTCACTCTTCCACATTGGCTCAAGGTTATGAATCAATATATCCAATCCATGGTTACTATCAAAAAACCGACGTATAATATGAGACCCGGAAACCCGAAGAAATCTGGCAAGAAGCTGCGTTGAGGAAATCAAAACCGAGGATGTTTGATCGAAATCAAATGTATGGTCAACTGGTTTACCCCTCCTTCTACGATCCGGTCGAACCATTTTCATAACCAACAAAATCCAATGTAAGCTGATTGATCGCAGGAACTTACGAAGTGTCTTGATCAGTGAAGAGGTGTGACATAATACCAGGGTCAACCCCTTTAATGTCATGATTCCACATTGGTGTGAGTTGGTGAGTGCATACACCACGTACATCAGAACCAGCCTGATGGTTTCCAGCAGGGTGTCACAGCCAAGGAGAATGGTCACGGTGGTGGCCAAACACTCCACGAGCTTGGTTGAAGCAGATGCCAATTTGGGTGACTTGATGAAATGTAACAATTTTTTTAGTAGTTTCAATTTGGAAAGCTCATTGATATTATATACTCTATGGTTGGATGCCCGCATGAGGAGCTGCAAGTGAAGCAACACTTGTTCCAACTCGTTGGATGCAAACCAGAGGTCAAAGTGTAACACCAACAGGCGGTACATTTGCGGGTTGCTTACCACCAGAGCGAGGGGGTTTTCACATTGGCCACTATGTTTTAAAATGACTGGTAGAATAGGTTTTTTGTTGTTAGATAAAATGATGGCTAAGATGGCATATCCATTAATGTTTTCAAATTCCTTGCGAATACGCCAATTGTTATTGATGACGGTTAAAATGAAATCCAATGCTAATGCTGGTTGACTAAGGGAGTTTTCAACCAAATAAAGAAGGAGTGCAGCTCCCCCCATGGAATATAAGCTTCCGTATATGGAAGGGCTGGAATGAGTGATTGTATGAAATTTTTGAATATTTTTATAATTATGGATTTTGAGGTCTTCCATTTCAAATTCTAACATCCGTTCCGATTTCTCATCCAAGACTGCAAACAATTCGTTGGAATCAAACACAACGTATTCTTGCTTCATTGGGCTTAAAGTAGCCACAAACGCTTCGATTTCCAGGTATCCATCCAACACTTTAACCAAGGCCTTTGGGTCCAAATGATTGAATAGATTGATTAAGTTTTGTGTGGAGAAGTCCTTGTAGTCCCATTCGTAGCCCAACCCCAAATTGAAGAGAAGTGATATCCATTGATATGACATTGCCACATTCAACACGGTCATGTTTTTGATTTGCACGTTGTCTGGATGGTGAATGCGTACTATATTCCAATCCTGGAGTCTACGCGAAAGTGAAGGGATTGGTATCAGCTCGCAGTATTCCCCGTTAAGGTATAAGCTTAAGTTGCGTGAGTCGTAAGTCAAAACGAAATGAATATATCCGGGATTGAAAACTTTTTGATTGAACGTGACGGTATGGTCTCCTATAATGACCTCGAATTGAGTGTTATGAAGAAGTCGTACCACAAGCAGGGTCTCCGAGCCGGCCAAAACTATAATATCCAAAGACGGGTCGGTTGTGGGCTTGAGCCAAGTGTGTACGGTAAATGCTTTTTTCATGGGGGCAGCAACAGGAAATTGATCATTGACAAGTGCAAAGCGGAAATGAGCTGGATATTCACAAACAATATCCAATAAAAGATTTAAAATCTTGGGATTGGTTGCTTCCTTTATCAAATCTCTCAACATAAAGATATCATGACATCCCAATTCAAAAGTCAGTATCACCAAACTTCTTAGATCTTGGGCCAAAACACCCTCTGAATGATCAATATAAAGACCAACCAAAAAGGGCTGGGTCTCAAAGAGACTGATTTTGATCGAAGTGAACAGTAACAAGTGGCCAAGCACTTGGAGCATAAACGTTTGGAAATCTTGATAACGTTGTGTGTCTAAATCAACTATGTTTTGAACTAAACGGGTAAAGCCCTCCGGACTGGCATGTGGCTGAGCACGCACCAACACTTGGCTAGCCAGCTCACTGGCCTCGAGCTCGAGCCAGTTGCTGAGCATATCGTCATTGAACGAGCTGCCTGGGAATGTTTCCTGGAGCTGGTTTAGTACCTCGATATCGTTCATGGGTTAAAAACGAGCGAACGAACGAACGAACGAACGAACGAACGAGCGAAGCGAGTGAGTGAGTGAGTAGCGAACTTTTAAGTGAGTGAATGAATGAACGAACGAACGAACGAATTCAGTATCACTGTTCAGGATGACATTAGGTTATGTAGAGGTGAGTATTAATTGTAATGGTGAGCCCCATTGTAATGTTCAAGTGTAAATGTGAGCACTAATGGATGCGTAAAGTGGTGATTGTCAAGGTGATGCTTTCGAGTTTGTTGAGTATTTTAGTGTAAATGTAATGATGTTTACGGCCTACAAACTTCATAAAGCATTGTACTTTATTCTTTACTTTCGCTCTGGCGTTTTACTGGCACTCTATCACTCTGGCATTTTACTGGCACTTTATCCCTCTATCACTCTGGCACTTTATCACTCCACCACTTTATCACTCCATCACTCCACCACTCCATCACTCCACCACTCCACCATTTCACTCCACCACTCCACCATTTCACTCCACCACTCTGTCACATCCAACTGCTTTGTGACTCGCCTTACCCGGGCAGCATAGCCGAGATTATTACACTCAATCAGATCCAATTCATGTTGACGAAATCTACAATCTGCTCCTGCTTGCTAATTATTTATTCTTACATAACGTAATTGACTTGATTAGCACAAGTAACTTGATTAGCCTTAGTAACTTGATTAGCCCGAGTAACTTTTTCCTAGTTGATTCTGCCCAGCAGGTGATGTTTAAATTATAGAATTTGAGTTTTAAGATAAGGTGAAATGTAGCAACTTGAATCACAAATTTTACGAATGAATGAACGGACGGACGAACAAACGGACGGATGAACAAACGGACGGACGAACAAACGGAAGAACGAACGGACGGACGAACTCATCCACGCACCCACTCACCCACTAACCCACTCACCCACTAACCCACTCACAAACTCACAAACTCACAAACTCACCCAAAAACTCACCCACAAACTCACTCACTCACTCACTCACTCACTCACTCACTCACTCACTCACTCGCTTCGCTCGTTCGTTCGCTCGTTCGTTGGTTCGTTCGTTCGTTCGTATCTGAATAAACTTTTTCGACTTTTCATTCTTCAGTATCAACCTTTGCTTCCTCGTATTTCCATCCTCATCAGACTCCTCCATTTCTCCGTCACTCTTTTCATCTTCATAGTCAATTTCGTCATCCTCGACATTAAATTGAGCTGTTGCTTTGCGTTTCCCATTCTTCTCATTAGCATGTTCGAAAACCTTATACAAACTCACTTGAGTAATCACTTGTTCAATTCCATTCTTTTCATTAATCAACTTGTTTGAGAATTTTTCTTTACCATTGTCAAGTGCCTTTTGTAAGGATTCCCCTCCCAAAAACTCATCCTGACTGCGTCTTCTGTAAAACAACAAGTATGCAGCGCTGGTGATACTTTGTTTCGGGTCCGCCACTTCCGTAACACGACTGTCATCAAAGTAGTACCATTTGCCATCTCGGAAATTTTTGGCGTATGCTGTGTAGTGCCCACCACCAAGACCTCCATAGTGATTGTCAACTCCAATCAAGTCATATATTTGACTTTGACCTTCTTTACTGCTTGACACATATTCACTAACATCTAATCCTTCAATAGGAAAATCAATAATCATATCAATCTTATCACTGAATGCACGTGCACTATGGAATCTCTTCAAGTGTATGGTTAAAAGGTCCCCGGTCTGCCATATTTGGATGGTTTTGGTTGCTTGTCTATGATCTTTACATCTTGGACAATACCACAAGTCATTTTCTCCAAGTACTTCCGGAACCCCAAAATTCTTTAAGCATTCATGTAATGATACTTTGGAGTTTCTTTGCTTTTCAAATTTGGCCCGATTAGCTTCAAGTTCCGGATTAGCGATATATTTAGCATTGTTTCCCCAATTTTGTAATTCAACCCTCCCAAATAATTTCAAATGAATATCGGGCCTCCAATCACAAACCAACATACTACCTGATTCAACCAATGGTCCGACAACTTCTCCAACGGGCGAATTGACCACCAGTGGCTTGACCGAAGAATTGTCATCGGTAAAAAGACTACCGTATGCAGGCGCCTCCTCGTCAGACACGGAAAGCACTTGTTGGCCCATTTTCTCGTCTGGTTGATCCATATTTGTTGGTGATGAGATGAATTGATCAGGGTTATCTAAATCTAAGTTTTCCCCATTGATTAAGTTTGAATCGGAACTTTCCAGACTTGGAAGGATTTGCAGGCTTTCAATACTTTCAACACTTTCCAGGATATGTAAGCTTTCAACACTTTCCAGGCTTTCCAGGCTGATACTTTGGGTTTCCTTGGTATTTTGTTCATCTTTCAAGAATTTTAATTCTCGGACAGGTGGTTTATACAATGGAACGTTGATTAATCTCGGGGCACTTTTATATCTTTCTCTGATTTTTCCAATTCTGATTGAAAAGTTGGGGGGTGACTGGCATGTATCGGGATGGGCAGATGAGTTGGGTTGAGCAATATCGGGTTGGGCAGATTCATCAGATACACCCGATTCAACAGATACACCCGATTCAACAGATACACCCGATTCAACAGATTTCCCAGATTCACCAAATTTATCCGATTCATCAGATACACCCGACTCAACAGATTCCATAGAGTCACTCTGTACCAAATCCATAGAATCACTTTGAACCAAATCCATAGAGTCACTCTGTAATTCTGCTTCCTCCAAAGTATTTGCTAATATTTTTGCCTGATCCTCCAACTTTGCCCGAATCACACTATAGTCAAATTTCTCATTCTCCTTCAAAACAACAAAAAGTGGAATCCCAAACAAATCGGTGATTCTGTACAGAGTGTCTGGATCTTCAATGGCGTGGAATACCGGCACAATGGTGTCATTCTGGGTGTGCGGAATGTAATACACAAACACCTCGTCACAATCTTTTATGATGTCACCGATTGGTAAAAACTTGTTTCTGATGTAATCTTGTTGGAAATCGCAATGGAACAGATTTCTAAAGAGTTCATATAAAAAGAGATGAGTTGGGTCCACATTAAAAAAGTTGGCCAAGTAAGCTATGAGGTCATCATAATTTGAAGTTTTTTCAAGTTCCACCTCTAGTTTAAAGATTCTTTGATTATCAACAGGGGGTTCGTTGTGATGGGAGGTTCCAATACGAGATTTTTCTCTTATAAATATCAGTTCTTCACATGTTGATTGATCAATAATGGTAAATGTATGATACCATTTCTTACTAATTGGAAGGGGTAAGGTCAAGTCATTGAATGGATCAAATGTGACTGAGGTTTTGGAACATTCAGGACATACCAAAGTTGATTGATATAAACCTGTAAACAAATCAACTATAACTGAGTCATTACGTAATTTATGTTGATGCCAGCATTTTGCAGCCAAATTTGATATTGCGTGAATATTGCCGACGTCATCATCATTCAATTCCGGCTTTTCGGTGTATGGTTTTTGATGAATTCTATTCAAATCTTCATGTAAAGCATCCAATAACCAACTTAAAAATTCTTGGGAATCTTGTTGCATGTAACCACTAAAAGTCAGAGAATAACGACCTATAGTAAGTTTGAAATCTCTTGGTGAGATGCTTGATTTATTGGAATTATCAAATGCACTCTTTAATAAGTTGGCAAATGAATTGGCCACGTTTCCTCGATTTCCTAAGGGGTTATCAAAGTTAAGTTCATGCTTGTATAAGTTGAATAAAAAGTAAAAATTGATCTCAGGTACATGAAGTAAGCATTGTAAGGCCAGATTCATATAGCACGTGTTACCCAAATTATTCAATCCGAGGTCACCACCTGTAGTTAAAAAATTTTGTATGTCATATTGTTTCGGCAGTTCCATAGCAAACGCGTCCAATGGGAAGGTTTTTTTGTTCAAGGTTTCCACAAGGAGATGATATGGCTTTTGAGTAATACTTTGAAGGGCCAAAGCATCCGTCATAATTCCTTGATGTATCACCGATTTGTTTTTGATTTCAAATACAAATTGTTTCGGGGTGATATATGCCAGGGTACCTGTATACTCAATAAACCATACTCTAATGGGGTCTTTCTTGTGTAACTTTATTTGGATTTCATTGATTAAATCAGCAAACTTTTTAGTTTGAGATAAAGTGATTGAAGGTACTGATGATGATTCTGATCGATTAGACACCACCAATTGATGTAGATAAAAAACAGGTGGATTCCTCTCGATTTCGTTTTCTCCAGTTTCAGCGTTTTTGATAATACACCTTGTTACCGGTGTTCCAATGACTCCAAACCATTCTTCAAAGCATTTGAAGATTGCAGGGGAGATGTTGTATGTACCCACAGGTTCATTGGACTCTGCGAAAAGTTGGCCGTCACTGTGTACAATCAGTGTACAATCCACGCTTCCTAGTAACTGTTTCAACTCATCCATGGAATCCACTTTGGCTGATAGAAACTGAGTGATGAAATCGGCCGGGATGATATACCATAGGTCACCTTCAGAACCGAGGTTTCCTGTTTCTAGTAAGTCTTTTATCATTTGACGATTTCCTTCAACTGTGAAGTTTGGTTTTGATGAGGACTCCGAAGATGATAAGGACACCAAGGATGATGAAGAATCATCTCTAGAGGCAATGGTGGCATCTAGATTTTCTCCAGGGTTTCCCATGGCCTCTGTAGGGTTTTCCATGATTTCTGTAGGAATCATTGGCTGAAAATAACACGATGCGCGACAAGTTGGGTTCAAGGGAGGGATTTTAGCGTAATTACAGAGGAGAGGTGGGTTGCGGAGCGTGCGAAGCAGTATCCGAGACAGTGATGAATATGGGAGAGTGAGTGATGAAGATTGAAAGTTGATGATAAAGATTGAGTAATGATAAAGATTGAGTAATGATAAAAATCACGAGTAATGATAATAATCAAGAGTAATGATAAAAATCAAGAGTAATGATAATAATCAAGAGTAATGATACAAATCAAGAGTACATGATATGGATTGAAATGACAAGTGGAGTGTTCCTTGAGAAAAAGTAAAGGGTGGACCTTGAAAAATATCATAGATGTTGGTGATATAGAAACAAAAAATAACCTTGTTGGCAACTGTAACGTACTGATGAATCCAAAAAATGGATTAAATTGTTAATTAAATCTTATTCACAGAATACTGGTATAAACGAATAATCCAAGTGCACACGCTTCTTACCACCAGTAACCTTGATTTGGCTTACACACAAACTAGGCTTCGCTCGTTAACGTTCCCATACGGATCTTATTAAATCTGTGCTTGAAATCGACACAGAGGTATCTATAACTCTTAGTATAACCAACGATTAAATGATATAGAAATTTGCGTATGTCACTATTGGCAATAATGATAGGTTTTGGTACTCTTGATTTCCCCTTCCTTTGGCAATAGTGATTGTCAAGCTTCGCAGCAGTTTATTACTATGGTGATTTTCCAAGGTTCAATGTTAGAAATCATAGAACTCCCTTAAATCTAAACCAATGGAACTAACCTCTAAAGACCCGTTCCGCATTCATAAACATTCTCTTCCTGCTACTCACTCACAAACATTCTCTACACACCAAATCTAAAGATGGCTCCTTGGTATGAATCCAGTAATTTGGCACATATTGTACACGACTATTGAGGCGATTTATAAATCGAGACTACAAGAGAATTATCTCCTCTTGTCTCATTGAATCAAGCTAATCATGTTAAATGTCTCCTGTCAAGATGCCTGATTTCACCAACTTGATAGCTGAAATGTATGAGAAATTCGTGCACAGGATTGGCGAAGCGATATCGATATCACCTGCAAAATGCAGGATTGAATGAACGAGCGAAGCGAGTGAGTGAGATATTCCAATCTTATAATCATGTAAACGTAATGGCGAAGCCAGTGAGTGGATGTTCAAATCTAGTATCTTGTAAAAGTAATGGCGAAGCGAGTGAGTGGATGTTCCAATCTTAACTCTTGTAAACGTAATGGCGAAGCCAGGGGGTGGATGTTCCAATCTTATAATCTTGTAAACTTATAAACCTTTGGAAAGTGAGTGATTTTGCAAGTGATTTTGCAAGTGATTTTGCCAGCGATTTTGCAAGTGATTTTTATATTTCATATGTCTTCTTTTCTCATTTCTTCAATATAGTTTATTTAAACTTTTACAATCCTCAAGGGTCCCCTTTGGAAGTGAGCACTTCATAAGGTCACTCACTTCCAAAGGTCTCCCTTAGGACTCTGGTGACACAATTTCACTTTACTATAAATATCACTTCATAGTTTCTATTGCGAAGCGATAGCGAGCAATAGCGAAAAGTGAGTGAGTGGGTAAGTGTGAGTGAGTAAGTGTGAGTGAGTAAGTGTGAGTGAGTAAGTGTGAGTGAGTAAGTGTGAGTGAGTTCGTGAGTGTTTTTTTGTCAGTTTGTCAATTCCTAAGAAGCGAATTCCTCAAGTCAAACAAACTACTCTTTATTGCTTCACTATCAAATCAAAGAATAAATAGTTACTCGCATGAGGTTATAAATTATTATCCAACTCATACTCCATACACACATTTTCAAGTATTGCATATTATTGCTCGCTATCGCTTCGCAATAGCGAGCCCTACAATCTCGAAAACATCATGTATTCCTAACGTACCCACTACAAAACAACACAACTCCTCTTCTTCTTCTCCTTCACCATCTTGTTGTCATGTGCCATGAAATCAACCATATCCATGTAAACTACATTCCATAACCACGCACAAACTCACGAACTCACGCACTCACTCACGAACTCACGCACTCACTCACGAACTCACGCACTCACTCACGAACTCACGCACTCACTCACGAACTCACGCACTCACTCACGAACTCACGCACTCACTCACTCGCTTCGCTCGTTCGCTCGTTCGCTCATTTGAACTTTTGCAACCATTCTCAAGCCTGTAACCCCAACAAGATGTCTACAGTTTGTTTGTGCTAACATTTGTTTTGTAGTTGTTAAGTCATCTTATCATTTCGAAGCCTCTACTCGCTCGAGAGTTTGTGATAACTAATGCACATGACTAACACCAACAGCCATTCTGATTTAACCTTGAGAGTTGCTGTTATAAAGTCAAAGAACTCACATGATAGGCTGAATAAATCATGCCCCCAGTATCGATATTGAAGATAACAGAAGTTTAAGTGATAACACACGCACTCACCCACTCACCCACTCACTCACTCGCTTCGCTCGAGTTTGCGAAAGTTTGCAATCAACAACCTGAAAGACCTATAGCGTTAAATGTTCAATTTTGTTTGAATCTATTGACGAATTCTGCTTGTACGTAAATGTCGTGGCGAAGATGGCTGCACAAAGCTTAGTATAAAGTTATGGTGAGTTCTACAAGCTAATTAGTACTCAACCTGGACTTGGTAGTATAAGACATTCTGTCAAAGAAATATTTCTTGCAGTTACATAAAATATTGTATGGAATGCACCAAACTTCAAGTGCTCAAAGTGTGTCTAATCCCATCTAAATACTTTGCTTGTTGAGGTGTAAAAACTATACAGAATACACTATAGAGTATATTTGAATAATACTGCTTGGACTTAAATAATATGGTTACAGGTGATATCTTCGGGTACGTGTAGTGATATCTTCAGGGACGTGTAGTGATATCAGGTGATATTAATCAGGGACGTGTAGTGATATTAGGTGATGTAAATCATGGTACGTTTACTTAAGCTAAGAATATATAAATAATGATATAACCATCTACTCGTTGCTCTTTATCATTAATTTAGATCCGCAATCACCCATTAATGTTAACATAATGACATTACCATACCTTGGGTCATTAATCAAGCTAGTTTCCTTAAATAAAAGCTTTAGGGCTATATTACTATAAGATTTCTATCTCCGATATAGCAATATTAGTCTTAATAGTATTTAGGCCAGGTATACCAAGGAGTGCGTATCCGTATCTTGCATAAATATTCGCACCAATACGTACCAAACTGTTTGCACCCATACGTATCAAACTATTTGCACACATACGTACCAAACTATTTGATTCAGCCTAAACATATTCAAACTATACATAACTAAGGAAATTTCCCTCTTTTAAAGCTGAACATTGTTTCTTTTGCAATACATTATCACCCTCGATCCACAAACTCAGATCAATCACATTGATATGCCAAATCACATTGAATGACTCGTTACTTGTTAGATATATTTGACAGTATCCATACTCATTTGACTAGTAATGTCACAGTATAAGTCTTGTCCAATAAAGAACTCCATAATGAAGCAACACAAAATTTAGATTTAAACAATATTTTCATCGTTAGCATACAATCCTCCCACAAATGATCCAAATGATGTATCACCGATCAAATCTACAGGAGTAAGGTGCTTTTCAAGTGCCGTAACTACACCCACATGCGATGACCACGAGATCCCCCGACATGCGATAGAGTATATGCGATAATGTTACTAAAAGTGTATGATATTGTTGTTGGATATTTCAAGTATATTGCTGGATATTTTAAGCATATTGATGGATATTCGAAGATCCTTCCCATTGGTGACACTCATCGAATGCAACGACCCGTTGGAAATGACCTTGCGTGGAAGCGAGGTGGAAGCGTTCAAACTCTCACGCACGAACTCACGAACTCATTCAATTGTTCGCACTCACTTACTCACTCAATTGTTCGCACTCACTCACTCACTAAACAAGTGAGTTTGTAAAGTTGTAACGTTGTGAGCTATTGATCTTGCTACATTATTACGGCACAGGCCTTTAAAGATTTGCTAGAGATTTTTGGAGTTTACTTAGATTTTTATTTTGCAATATAAAAATCATAGAGATCACATTCAATTTATGAAAATTATCAAGTTATAGAATTCCCTACTCACAAACACAAACTGGTATAAGCCTTTTCCCATCCTTTTTACCTTTAAATAATAGGGCGAAATAAATCTTTCCCTTTTGTTAAATATCGATGTAGCCAAGTCTTCTAAAGTGAGCGAACCGAGTGAGCAAACTGTGTGAGCGAAGTGAGTGATCAAACTGTGTGAGCGAAGTGAGTGAGCAAACTGTATGAGCAAACTGTGTGAGCAAACTGTATGAGCAAACTGTAGCAAACTGTGTGAGCGAACTGTACGAGCAAACTGTATGAGCAAACTGTATGAGCAAACTGTATGAGCAAACTGTATGAGCAAACTGTATGAGCAAACTGTATGAGCAAACTGAGTGAGCGAACCTAGTGAGCAAATTTGAAATGATAGTGAAGCGAGTGGGGTTTTTACTTTTGCACCCAATTCCCAAGGGTCCCCCCTTGAGAAAATCTTTGGTTAAATGCTTTTTTGCACCCAATTCTCAAGGGTCCCCCCTTGAGAAAATCTCTGGTTAAATACAACCAATCTCTGGCATACACCAGGCGGTGAGATGTTATGTCAATACGGCATCCATCACTGAGTTTCAGAAGCAGGATTCTAAAGAGTCTTTATTGCGGTGGGTGTTGGGAACTTGTGGGCTACTCCATCACTATACAACAAATCAGGGCTGATTGATTGCATAAAAGTGTACACACTTGAGTATGAAATCTACCATAAGCTTTCTTGGCTATTTAGCTTATCCAGCAAAGTGATGACGTCAAAAACCACCAATCCCGTTACGTGAAATCATCAAAACGATCACCAAAATTATTGAAAGCATTAAAAAATTACAAGAGACAACGTCAAACATAACAAAAATCGTCAAACAGAGCAAGGCGAGCAAAGAAGTGTAATAAAACAGTCGTTATTGAATATTACTTTGCTCCTACTTTGTAGCTAGCACTAAATGTCACTTTGCTCTTACTACACTCCATTCTCAACTCATGCATTCCTTAACCAATATTAATATCAACGTAAGGGTCTTGGAGTACAATATTCCCCATTCTCCTCTTCAAACTGCACAAACAGCGCAAACATGTTTTTCTGCAACGTGGATGGTTGGGCACCTTTGATTGCTGGCCGCTTTGTGAGGCTTGGTGCTCGAAGCTGTTTTTTGGCATGTGCTTGGGATGTAGAGCGAACGAACGAGCGAACGAACGATCGAAGGAACGAGCGAAGCGAGTGAGTGAGTAAGTGAGTGAGTGAGTGAGTGAGTGAGTGAGTGAGTGAATGAGTGAGCAACAAATGTTTCATTAAAAGAACGAGCAAAGTGATTGAGTGTAGCGAATCCTTTTGACTGAACTCACGACTCAAATGGTCACCCCTGTATATGCAGGATTCGAAGTTTCAGAGAAGCCTTCATGAAAAGTGAGTGAGTCTTGTAAATGGTTTGGGACAGTTTCAGAAAATTAGTATACTATGAGTATACTGCGAAGTAGTATACCAAATAATTATGTAGATTGAGAGTGAGTGATTCAGATTAAGAGCATGAGTCAGTGATGCAGATTGAGCGCATGATGCAGATGGAGAGTCAGTGATGTAGATTGAGAGCAAATGAAGAAGATTATTTTTATCCTTGGGAGGTAACAACCATATGATAGGCAATCAATCGGCCCTTTGGGCGGTCTTCAGAGGTTGGATTCGAACTCGCACTATCACTAACGAGCGAACGAACGAACGCACACTCACACGCACACTCGCACTCACTCTCACTCTCACTCACACGCACACTCGCACTCACTCTCTCTCTCACTCTCGCTCACTCTCTCTCTCTCACTCTCACTCTCACTCTCACTCTCACTCTCACTCTCACACACTCTCACTCTCCCTCGCTGAGTTAAGCAGATTAATCAAGAGTAAATGATGGAAATATATAACATAGATGCATTGCTACAAGGAGGTCTGGTTATCTAGAAAACTAGAAAATAACTTACAAATTAAATAAGACACCTATTCATAAGGTGGAAAATATTGTTGCATATTATTGGTATGACATTACAAATAGTTGTGAGGGCAAAAATGGATTTCAACATCATTATGCTGTTGCTGCTGGGCTGGCTATGGTGTTTGTTATTGTTTGCTAGCTATGGTGCTAGCTATGGTTTACTGTATATGCTTCGCCTACTTCACTTCACTTCCTTCACTTCCTTTGCTCTCATTCTTGAAATTTCAATTGCATTCTCCAATTCTTCCAAACCCAAATTCCCATCACCATTAACCAAAGAAACCCTCTTTAAACGATCGCCATTTGAAATTACCCCCACTCGGGCCAAAACACCCGTCTCCTCTGCATCACCCTCCAAGTCAGCCAACAACACTGGCTTTTCATTCACTAGAGCCACACCAAAGTTACTCGGTACTCCCAAAGCTTCGTAATCTAAAGTCAAAGGAGTCATCACCAGTCTATCCAAACACAATTTGGCATCATCCTGCTTGATGAAACCACGCTTGTTTTTGGCATTGACATTGGATCCCATCAGTAACATTTGGTTCTCTTGAACATACACCCGAGGTAACAGAGTGTTTTTTAAGGCGTGTACTATGCTGGTGTATATAAGATCAAAGATGGCTGATGTCAGTCCTGACCGCGAAAGTACTTGTACATGCACCTGCAAGACAAATTCATAGTTACGTTTGTTTGACTTGAAGAAGGTTGTATCTTGGCCGTAAAGGATGTCGTCACCTGCCTGGACCCCCAAATCCACGTCCAAGGCCTTGGAGGAGATTATTTTGGAATGATAAATGGTTTCATGAATTTGTTGAGAAAGGATCATCTCCTCATCTGTAGGTTCGCCGATTCTTCCCCTTTGGATTTCAACTATGGGCCATACCGTGGCGTACTTGTCTGTGGATTGAATTTTCTCATTGAGAGCAATGCTGATGGTAGTCAAGAGGGTTGAGTTTCCGGACTTTGTAACGTTGGAACTGACGATATTGTCTCCTTTCACGGCATCTACGTCAGACACTTGGATTGGCTTGAACTCGGTGAAGTTACGAAGACATGGACGGAGTCCGAGTGAGAGGTGTCTCTGGAGCGAGATTTCTGGTGAAATTCGTGCTAATACTTCGGGTGGGAATGATAGTTGGTTCATAATGAAAATTTTCTGCGACACGCACAAACCACGACCAAACCACGAGCGAAGCGAGTGGTTTGTGAGTGAGATAGTGATGTAAACCAATCACGAGCGAAGCGAGTGGTTTGTGAGTGTGAGTAGATGGTGATTTAAACCACGAGCGAAGCGAGTGGTTCGTGAATGTGAGTTGATTATAATGTAAACCAATCACGAGCGAAGCGAGTGGTTTGTGAGTGTGAGTAGATAGTGATAATCACCAGCGAAGCGAGTGGTTTGTGAGTGTGGGTTGATAATGATGTAAACCTGTGAGTTTGTGAGCTTGGAGTTTGGGGTTTAATGGGAGTTTAATGAATTTGTGAGTGAGTTTAATTGAAGTTTAATCACTCGCTTCGCTCGTGGTATGCGAGTTGATAGTGATGTAAATCGGGTGTTGCTCATTATGCTAGTTATGCTACTTGGTGAGGTATGCTAATTATGCGAGTAACCTCACTGGGTGAGTTCCATTATTGCGGTACGGGACTTTTTAGTTAGTTATATATCCAGGAATAAGGCAGCCTTATTGTCAAACATGGTGAATTTCTCCAAAGGGAGGGACCTTTATTCAAAAAGTCCCAAAGGGGGGACCTTTGGAAATATTCACCAAAAACTCAAAGAAGAGTGTCTTCTTTTGATTTGTATGATATATCAACTGAATGAACTGAATACTGTCATGTTTCAACCATCGTTATTTTGTCGCTTACATTACACAGATAATGCTAGTTATTCACATGTGTTACGAGCGAAGCGAGTGAGTGAGTGTGTGCGTGAGTTAACTATACACCAGTCATATAATCATGAGATTCTAAAATAAAAGGTTTGATGTCAACTTCTTCATTATTGAAGTCATCATCCGTTGCATTGTATCGAACGAACAAGCGAACGAGCGAACGAACGAGTAAGTGAGTGAGCACGAGTGAGTGAGTAGCGAATTTTTTACTCTTTGTCAAGTCCCGTCGCTCCTGTGCTGCTTCGCTGCTTCTTTACACTATGCTTAATCTTCTTATTCTCTTCTTATTCTTATATTCGCTCGTTCGTTCGTTCGTATGTTCGCTCAGTTGTTCTTATTGGCCATTTTCGGCCTTCATAGGCTATAAGCTAGAATCTTATTCTTAGGCTAATGACTATTACGCAAGATATATATTCGGTACGGACCATATTGGTATGATGGTATGACAAGTCATACCGCACTTTGTCTCCGCAACTCAGTATGTGTGAGTTGTTTCGGAATGCGCCAAACAATGATTAATGTGTTTTGGTGTAATGTCTCATTATTTGGAGTATGACTGTGAAGGCGAACGAACAAGCGAACGAGCGAATGAATGAGCGAAGCGAGTGAGTTTGTTTGTTTTCATTGAATTCGCTACTCAAGAACTAGGTTTGCGTTAATATAGTGATGCGAAGCAGTAAGATGGATAGTATAGTATATACGAATAGTGGTTCATCGTTAACAATTTTGTTTATTTGTTAGAATTACAGGAATAGGTGTATATAACACTCATTCACGAGCGACCGAACGAACGAACGAGCGAACGAGCGAACGAACGAACGAACGAACGAACGAACGAACGAACGAACGAACGAACGAACGAACAATTTCACTCACTCACGAACTCACTCAAAAGTTTGCACTCACACACTCAAGAACTCAAGAACTCACACACTCGCTTCGCTCGTTCGTTCGTTCGTTCGTTCGTTCGTTCGCAGTGCTGCGAAGTAGTATGAGTAGTCTAGAAACCTTATTTCAACTGCAAAGTTGCAGTACTAACACACTACCTCACACCACCACCACGTCAAGTGATTGAGGGTTCAAGAGACTTTAAATCAAATAGAGATAGAGTAAAAGTTGTTTAAAAGTGATTAAAGACTTTGTGAGACTTGAAGCGGTAATTAATAAAGTGACTGAATGCTTCATTAACTGTAGCTCTCGCAATAGTACCAAGATGATAACCACGTAATCATCACGTAATCATCATGTGATAATGTTGTAATAATCATGTAAAACCGTGTTAGAAATTCTATACAAATTTGGTGAATTTTAAGGAAATAGACATATTCATTGATGTGTAACAAGAATCCAATGTAGTGTTTATTGTAGAATATTAACATTAAAGCAAACTATTCATTTCATGAGTACACCTTCTATTTGTGATACACGTCTAATGGAACTAACCTCTAAAGACCTGTAATGCAGTAATGAAACTCACTCACTCACTCACTCGCTTCGCTTGTTCACTCGTTGTGTTCTAATCTTGAGCAAAGACATTGATTTCGTCTGTGTATTCTTGAATGTTTGAGTATTGGTATGGAGGTGGAGTGTTTATATAATAACGTTATGAGTAATTATGTAATCAGAATTAAGAGGCAATTGCCATCACCAAGCAGTTAGGTTTTGTAGCGATTACGTAAGCACCGATGTGAAGCCGTGACATAGCGTTGTGTTGCAAGCACATAATCACCGGTAAAAATCATTACATAGAACTGTTTGTTGCAATAGTGTTACAAAGCAATCACATAAACTCATCAACAAACACGCTACGATATCCATTTCAAACCTTTACATAACCTGGAGCCTTTACATAACCTGGAACCCTTTTAAATTTTAATAAACTTGGTAATTGTTGTGTTTCGGAGTGGCTACGTCTAGTTTTTAAGACTTACTTTTGTTAATTATTTAGCCGAGGGTTCCTCGCCTTTATATACTCTAATTGAGATGAGGTGAAGTAGTTTGTGTCACTGATGACAGAACGCTAATGACCCATCGTCTGAGGATTATTGCTTAGTCAGAGGTTATTAATCGGTTATTTAGTGTTGTAGTAACCCAAATACCTAACAGTAATATATTGGCGATTTATTGTAACACCAAAGACAATCGATTAGAATTACACGTTATACAAACCATATGAGATCATCAAGTTAACTTTACACATTCAGAGTTGAGGACGAATAGTGCTGCGAAGCAGTACTATGAGTGCTGATACTCACGAACTCACGCACTCACGCACTCACGAACTCACTCTCACTCACTCACTTACGCACTCTCACACACTCATTTTCACCCTCTCACGCTCTCATTCACTCACACACTCACTTCACATTCTCACTCTCTCTAGTAAACACAAATATCTAATATTTATAACGCTGAGGTATCAACTTATAAAAAGTGCCCTTTTTACTTCAACCGATCCATCCGAAGGTTTGAAGAAATGCTCTTTCTGAGTTTTTGTTCCCTCACTTCAAACTACTCGAACATATAAAGGATTTAATTAATAGAATTCAAGATTATTCTCTCACTCTCGAAGTTCTCACTCACGAACGAGCGAACGAGCGAACGAGCGAACGAACGAACGAACGAACGAACTCACGCTTTCACGCACTCATTTTCACTCTCACGCACTCAGTTACTCTGTCTCACTCTCACACACTCATTTTCACTCTCTCACGCTCTCACTCACGAGCTCACTCACTTCACATTCTCACGCTCTCACTCACGAGCTCACTCACTTCACATTCTCACTCTCTCACTCTCTTATTCTCATTCTCTCACTCTCTCATTCTCATTCTCACTCACACACTCACTTCACATTCTCACGCTCTCAGTTAGTCAGTCTCACTCTCACGCTCTCAGTTAGTCAGTCTCACTCTCACGCACTCTCTAACTCACTCTCACTCACTCACTCACTTACGCTCTCACTTCACATTCTCACTCTCTCACTCTCTCATTTTCACTCTCTCACGCTCTCACTCACTCACGAACTCAGTTAGTCAGTCTCACTCTCACGCTCTCATTTCACTTTCTCACGCTCTCACGTACTCACGCTCTCACTCACGAAGTCAGTTAGTCAGTCTCACTCTCACGCTCTCACGCACTTACTCTCTCACGCTCTCACTCGCGCTCTCACGCTCTCACGCTCTCACGTACTCTCTCACTCACTCACTCACTCACTCACTCGCTTCGCTCGTTCGTTCGTTCGCTCGTTCGTTCGCTCGTTCGTTCGTTCGCTCGTTTGGTTAATACAGAACAAACCGTGAAATCAGTTTCATTGAGAAATCTCTCTCTTATTGATATATATTACTATAAAACCTCATTAGTACCAATGTAATCATCATGAGATAAACTCACTCACGCACTCTCTCACTCTTATTCTCACTCTCTCACGCTCTCATTTTAACTCTCTCACGCTCTCATTTTCAGTCTCTCACGCTCTCATTTTCACGCTCTCACGCTCTCTCTCACGCTCTCATTTTCACGCTCTCTCTCACGCTCTCATTTTCACGCTCTCATTTTCACGCTCTCACGCTCTCACCCACTCACCCACTCACCCACTCACCCACTCACCCACTCGCTTCGCTCATTCGTTCGATCGCTCCTCATTAGTACCATTGTAATCATCATGTGATAATCATGTCATACCGTTTTTGGCATGTCCATACAAATTTAGTGAATTTTAGGAAATATTCTTTTACATTGTTTAATTTTGAGATTCAAAGAAGGTTACAGAAACCAATAAAGTGTTTATTATTAACCAAACTATTCATTCCATGAGCACATCTTTTATTTGTGATGTACGTTTAATGGAACTAACCTCTAAAGACCTGTACTACAGTAATGGAACTCACTCACTCACGAACTCACTCACGAACTCAGTTAGTCAGTCTCACTCTCACACTCTCATTTTCACTCTCTCACGCTCTCACGCACTTACACACGCTCTCATTTTCACTCTCTCACGCTCTCACGCACTTACTCTCTCACGTACTCTCTCACTCACTCTCACGCTCTCACTCACTCGCTTCGCTCGTTCGTTCGCTCGTTCGTTCGCTCGTTCGATCGATCACTCCTCATTAGTACCAATGTAATCATCATGTGATAATCATGTAATACCGTTTTTAGCATTTCTATACAAATTTGGTGAATTTTAAGAAAATTGACATATTCATTACATTGTTTAATTTTGAGATTCAAAGAAGGTTGTGTAACAAGAAACCAATCAAGTGTTTATTATAGAAAGAAACAAACTATTCATGTCATTTGTCACTCACACAGTATGAGTAGTATGAGTAGACCTTGTATTTGTGATAGACGTCTAATGGAACTAACCTTTAAAGACCAGTACTGCAGTAATGGAGCTCTCTCACGCTCTCACTTCACATTCTCACTCACGAACTCAGTTAGTCAGTCTCACTCTCACGCTCTCGTTTTCACACTCTCACGCTCTCACTTCACATTCTCACTCTCTCACTCTCTCACACACTCACTGACGCTCTCACACACTCAGTTAGTCAGTCTCACTCTCACGCTCTCATTTTCACTCTCTCACGCTCTATCTCACGCTCTCACGCTCTCACGTACTTACTCACGAACTCACGAACTCAGTTAGTCAGTCTCACTCTCACGCTCTCACTCACTCGCTTCGCTCATTCGTTCGATCGTTCGTTCGATCGTTCGTTCGATCGCTCCTCATTAGTACTATTGTAATCATCATGTGATAATCATGTCATACCGTTTCTGGCATTTCCATACAAATATAGACAATTTTAGGAAATATTCTTTGACATTGTTTAATTTTGAGATTCAAAGAAGGTTACAGAAACCAATAAAGTGTTATTAACCAAACTATTCATCCATGAGCACACCTTTTATTTGTAAGGTACGTCTAATGGAACTCACTCAATCACTCAAAAGTTTGCACTCATTCACTCACTCACTCAAAAGTTTGCTTTCATTCACTCACTCACTCACTCACTCACTCACTCGCTTCGCTCATTCGCTCGTTCGCTCGTTCTATTTGTGATACACGTTATGCTGCACCTCTCTTGTCGTATGTTCTACTTATACTGCATACACTAAATTTAGTTGCATAAGGACCAGGGGTTAAAAACGATAGATGAAAAACGATATGAAGTTAAACACGATAGTTTGAAAACGATACTTCGTATCGTTTTTACCCTCCTATTCTTTCTACTCCTCCAAACCAAATTTCTTGGATATGCACAAAATCCTAAACTCAGATGTATGACTCACAAATCTAATACTATGTACAGGTAATTAACATGGGGTTTCTTTTGAGTACAGAAAGGGCAAGTTACAAAATGCAATCATTACAAGTGATGTTCCATTGGCTGAGGAAATCCCAGCAAATCGCACTAAAAAAAGCGGGCCGGCCAGGAGAGCGAATAAGAAGTATGAGACGAGGAGACGACGAGAGGAGTGTAAACGAGAGGAGTGTAAACGGGGGAGTGTTAACAAGAATATTAACAAGTATATTAACAAGAGTGTTAACAAGAAATGTGTAGACCAGTGTAGACCAGTGTAGTCCAGTGTAGTCACCTTTATGACATCACAGGTGACTCTATTTCTTTTGTTTAATATTACCAAATGCTAGCCTCTCATTGGATATTGATTAGATAAAAACTAAAGCGGAATCCGGAGAGTCAGGGAGGAGCGGGAAAAACAAATAAATTGCAGTAGAATCGCACGTTGAGTTGAGTCTTGATTTTTTTTTGAAAGATTGATAGAGTTATGACCTCTTATGTTAATCAAGAGGATTTGATTCCTAAAGTATACCAATATGATGAAGTTCCCGAAAATACATCATGGGCATCTACACTCCCTACAGCCAAAGGACTTTATAATCCTGAGTTGGAAAAAGATGCTTGTGGAGTTGGGTTCACATGTCATATTAAAGGTGAAGCACTGCACAAGATTGTAACTGATGCAAGAAGTTTACTTTGTAATATGACACATAGAGGAGGAGAATTAAACCCAAAAGATGGTGATGGAGCTGGTTTATTATCTTCAATTCCTCATAAGTTTTTTTCACGTGAGTTTGAATATCATTGTGGGGTGAAGTTACCACCACTTGGACAATATGGTACAGGTAATATATTCTTTAAAAAGGATGAAAGTATTTATGAAAAACTGAAGAAAACATTTGAAAGTATTGCAACACTGTTAGGATTAAGTGTACTTGGATGGAGAAGTGTACCACATGATTCATCAATTTTAGGACCAGCATCACTTTCAAGAGAACCACTCATTTTACAACCAATTATTGTTTTAAAAGATAATCATGAAGATTTTAATAAATATCAAAAAGAATTTGAAAAAAAATTATTTATATTAAGAAAGCAATCATCTCATACTATTGGATTACATAATTGGTTTTATATTTGTTCACTTAGTAATAAAACTATAGTATACAAAGGACAATTAGCACCAAATCAAGTTTATTCATATTATCATGATTTACAAAATGCTGATTATGAAGCACATTTTGCTTTAGTTCATTCAAGGTTTTCAACCAATACTTTCCCATCATGGGATAGAGCTCAACCTTTACGTTGGGCTGCTCATAATGGAGAAATTAATACATTACGTGGTAATAAAAATTGGATGCGTGCTAAAGAAGGTGTTATGTCATCTGAACTTTTTGGTGATGAACTTGATAAATTATTTCCAATTATTGAAGAAGGAGGATCTGATTCTGCAGCATTTGATAATGTATTAGAATTACTTGTTACTAATGGAGTTTTATCACTTCCTGAAGCTGTTATGTTATTAGTACCTGAAGCTTGGCAAAATGATTTAAATATTGATCCAAAAAAGAAAGCATTTTATGAATGGGCAGCATGTTTAATGGAACCTTGGGATGGTCCAGCTTTATTTACATTTGCTGATGATAGATATTGTGGAGCAAATTTGGATAGAAATGGTTTAAGACCTTGTCGTTATTATGTAACTAATGATGATATGATGATTTGTGCATCTGAAGTTGGTGTTATTGATGTTTCACCTGAAAGAGTTTTACAAAAAGGTAGATTACAACCTGGTCGTATGTTACTTGTTGATACAAAAGAAGGTCGAATTGTTGATGATCGTGAATTAAAAAAATCAGTTGCTCTGCGTTTTGATTTTAAATCTTGGGTAATGGCAAATATGATTACTATGAATGATTTGTCATCAAAATTATCATCAAGAGATATTAAATTATCTTCCAATAAATCTCTTATAAATGACATAACAGTTCAAAGTGATCCAAGATTGGTTGCTTTTGGATATTCTCATGAACAAGTTTCCATTGTATTGGCCCCAATGGCTGAAGGTAAAGAAGCTTTAGGTTCAATGGGTAATGATAATGCTTTAGCTTGTATTTCAGAACAACCTAAATTATTATATGATTATTTCCGTCAATTATTTGCTCAAGTTACAAATCCTCCAATTGATCCAATTAGAGAAGAAATTGTTATGTCATTAGAATGTTATGTTGGACCTCAAGGAAATTTATTAGAAATGAAACCTGATCAATGTAATAGATTATTACTTAAATCTCCAATGTTAACAACTAATGAATTAAGTGCTATTAAAAATATTCAACTTGTTTATCCAAAATGGTCTGTTGAAATTATTGATATTACATTTGATAAATCGGATGGTATTCAAGGTTATATTAATACAATTGATAGAATTTGTCAAGATGCTTCAAAAGCTTTAGCTAATAATCATCAAGTTCTTATTTTATCTGATTTAAAAACTGGTCCTGAAAGATTACCAATCTCTGCATTGATTGCAACTGGTGCAGTGCATCATCATTTGGTTAGACAAAAGGAACGTTCCAAAGTTGCTCTTCTTATAGAAACAGCTGAAGCAAGAGAAGTTCATCATGCTTGTTGTCTTGTTGGTTATGGTGCTGATGGTATTAATCCTTATTTGGCAATTGAAACTTTACTTAGAATGAAAGATGAAGGTTTAATTAAAAATGATTCTTTATCTCATGATAAAATCATTTCAAATTATAAATATTCTATTGATGCTGGTATATTAAAAGTTATGTCAAAAATGGGTATATCAACTTTAGCTTCTTATAAAGGTGCTCAAATCTTTGAAGCTCTTGGTATTGATAATTCAGTGGTTGATCGTTGTTTTGCTGGTACGGCTTCAAGAATTAAAGGTGTAACTTTTGAATATATTGCTCAAGATGCTTTTTCAATGCATGAACGTGGTTATCCAACAAGAGAAACTATTAAACCAATTGCTTTACCTGAAACTGGTGAATATCACTGGAGAGATGGTGGTGATGCTCACATTAATGAACCTGCTGCAATTGCACTGATTCAAGATGCTGTGCGTAACAAAAATGAAAAAGCTTATGATGCTTATTCTAAAAAAGAATATGAAGCTATTAAAAATTGTACTTTACGTGGTTTATTGGATTTTGATTATCAAAATCAAAAATCGGTTCCAATCGATCAAGTTGAACCTTGGACTGAAATTGTTCGTCGTTTCTTCACTGGTGCAATGTCTTATGGTTCTATCTCAATGGAAGCTCATTCAACTTTAGCTGTCGCAATGAATCGTTTAGGTGGTAAATCAAATACTGGTGAAGGTGGTGAAGATAGTGCTCGTTCAACAGTTAATGATAATGGTGACACTATGAGATCTGCTATTAAACAAATTGCTTCTGGTAGATTTGGTGTTACATCTTACTACTTGGCTGATGCTGATGAATTACAAATTAAAATGGCTCAAGGTGCTAAACCTGGTGAAGGTGGTGAATTACCAGGTCATAAAGTATCTGCTGAAATTGGTAAAACAAGACATTCAACTCCTGGTGTTGGTTTAATTTCTCCTCCTCCTCATCATGATATTTATTCTATTGAAGATTTGAAGCAATTGCTCTATGATTTGAAATGTGCCAATCCAAGAGCAAGAACTTCGGTCAAGTTAGTTTCTGAAGTTGGTGTGGGTATTGTTGCAGCTGGTGTTGCTAAAGCTGGATCTGAAAATATTTTGGTTTCTGGTGGTGATGGTGGTACTGGTGCTGCAAAATTAACCTCCATTAAATATGCTGGTTTACCTTGGGAATTAGGTCTTGCTGAATCTCATCAAACTTTGGTATTAAATGATTTAAGAGGTAGAGTCATCTTACAAACTGATGGTCAACTTAGAACTGGTCGTGACATTGCTATTGCATGTTTACTTGGTGCTGAAGAATGGGGTTTTGCAACTACTCCTTTGATTGCCATGGGTTGTATCATGATGAGAAAGTGTCACTTAAACACTTGTCCAGTTGGTATTGCAACTCAAGATCCTGATTTAAGAAAGAAATTTGAAGGTACTCCAGAACATGTTATCAACTTTTTCTACTACTTGGCTAATGAATTAAGAGGTATTATGGCTAATTTGGGTTTCAGAACAATCAACGAAATGGTTGGTAGAGCTGATATGTTGAAGGTTAGAGAAGATTTAAGAAACACCAAAAATTCAAACATCGACTTGTCTCCAATCTTAACCCCAGCTCATACCATTAGACCTGGTGTTGCCACTCATTGCGTTAGAAAACAAGACCACAAGTTACACGTCAGAATTGATAACAAATTGATTGATGAATCCGAATTGACTTTAGCAAAGGGATTACCAGTCACCATTGACTGTGACGTTGTTAACACTGATCGTACTTTGGGTACCACTTTATCTTATCGTGTTTCCAAGATTTTCGGTGAAACTGGTTTACCTCATGACACCATTCACGTCAACGTTAAAGGTTCTGCTGGTCAATCCTTGGGTGCTTTCTTGGCTCCAGGTATCACTTTGGAGTTGGAAGGTGACGCCAATGATTATGTTGGTAAAGGTTTATCTGGTGGTAGACTTATTGTTTACCCACCTAAAGAATCTCAATTCAAAGCTGAAGATCAAATCATTGCTGGTAACACTTGTTTCTTTGGTGCCACTAGTGGTACTGCCTTTGTTAGTGGTGTTGCAGCTGAAAGATTTGCAGTAAGAAATTCTGGTGCCACTATTGTGGTTGAAGGTACTGGTGATCATGGTTGTGAATACATGTCTGGTGGACGTGTTGTCGTTCTTGGTAACACTGGTCGTAACTTTGCAGCTGGTATGTGTGGTGGTATCGCTTATGTGTTGGACATGGCTCAAGATTTTGCTGATAAGGTGAACACTCAAACTGTTGAATTATCTCAAGTTACTGAACCTTCTGAAATTGCCTTCTTAAGAGGATTAATTGAAGATCACCGTCACTACACCAACTCTAGCGTTGCTGACAGAATCTTAAATGACTTTAACAGAATTTTGCCACGTTTCGTCAAAGTATTACCATTTGATTACAAGAAGGTTTTGGAAATCGAAAAGAAGAAAGCTGAACTTGCTAAGAAGAATGAATTGAATTCCTTCTTCAAATCATTCAAAGAAGATCCTGAAGCTGATGTTACTAATGGTGAAGCTTCTAAGATCAAAAAAGGTCACACTCATCACACCAAAAAGAGTACTGCTACTGCTGCTGCTGCTGAACCAAAGTTGGTTGACGTTGAAGACACCATTTTGGATACCACCTTGGAGAAGAAATCTGTTCAAAAACTCGACAAACTTAAGGGCTTTATGAAATACAAACGTCGTAACGAAAAATACAGACCAGCTGAATCTAGAACCAAGGATTGGAATGAAATGACCACTCGTTTGACCAAGGAGGAATTATCTCATGAAACCGCCAGATGTATGGATTGTGGTGTTCCGTTCTGTACTTCCGATACCGGATGTCCAATCTCCAACGTTATTCCAAAATGGAACGAATTGGTTTTCCAAGATAGATGGTACGATGCTTTGCAACGTTTGATGATGACAAACAACTTCCCTGAATTCACTGGTAGAATTTGTCCAGCTCCATGTCAAGGAGCTTGTGTTTTGGGTATCAATGAAGAACCAGTGAACATCAAATCGGTTGAATGTGCTATTATTGATCATGGTTTCGAACAAGGTTGGATTAAGCCAAACCCTCCAAGTGTTCGTACTGGTAAGACTGTGGCCATCATTGGCTCTGGTCCTGCTGGTTTGGCTGCTGCTGATCAATTGAACAAGGCTGGTCATTTGGTTACTGTTTATGAAAGATCTGATAGACCAGGTGGATTGTTGATGTATGGTATTCCAAACATGAAATTGGATAAACGTATTGTGAAGAGAAGAACTGACTTGTTGGAAGCTGAAGGTATCACCTTTGTTTGCAACACCACTGTTGGTGAAGACATTGAAGTTGATGAATTGAAACAAAAATTCGACGCTGTTGTGTTTGCTGTTGGTTCCACCATTGCAAGAGACTTGAGAATCAAAGGTCGTGAATTGAACAACATTAACTTTGCTATGCAATTGTTACACTCCAACACCAAAGCATTATTGGAAGAAGATTTGGCTGATATTAGAAAGAGTTTGGAAGGTAAACATGTTGTTGTTATTGGTGGTGGTGATACTGGTAATGATTGTCTTGGAACTGCCACCAGACATGGTGCAGCATCTGTGACTAACTTTGAATTATTACCTAACCCACCAGCAACTAGACCAAAAGATAACCCATGGCCTCAATGGCCAAGAATCTTTAGAGTTGACTATGGTCACACTGAAGTTGCCACCCACTATGGTAAAGATCCAAGAGAATACTCCATTTTATCCAAGGAGTTTGTTGATGATGGTGAAGGTAATGTTAAGGGTATTAAGACTGTGAGAGTTGAATGGAAGCGCAGTGATAGTGGAGCTTGGCAAATGGCTGAAGTTCCAGGATCTGAAGAATTCTTCCAAGCTGACGTTGTTTTGTTATCTATGGGTTTCATTGGTCCTGAATCTGACAGATTGGGTGTCACCAAGACAAAGAGAGGTACCATTGGAACAGTTGATCCAAACCAATACAATGTCAGTGAGAACTTGTTTGCTGCTGGTGATTGTAGAAGAGGTCAATCGTTGGTTGTTTGGGGTATCCAAGAAGGTAGACAATGTGCTAGAGAAGTTGATAACTTTTTGATGGGATCTTCAAGATTGCCTGGTAATGGTTCAATTGAGCCAAGAAATTATAAGTTGTTGGAGGAGTATGCTGAGAAGGTTTGATTGTATTTAATAAATGTTTTTATGAACGACGAGCGAACGACGAACGAACGAACGAGCGAAGCGAGTGAGTGAGTGAGTGAGTAGTAAGTAGTAAGAGTTCTTTGCTGGTTGAGTGAGTAGTATGAATTCTTTGGTGGTTGAGTGAGTAGTATGAATTCTTTGGTGATTGAGTGAGTGAGTAATGAAGAGTACTACAACTCTGTCATCGTTGCTTTCGAAGCAGAATTTACAACTACAAGGAAGCGAGTGAGTGAGTAGCGAAAATGAACGCACGCGCTCACTCACTCAGTTACTCACGCACTGACTTACTCACGAACTCACGAACTCACTCGCTTCGCTCGTTCGTTTGATCGTTCGCTCAGAACGAAGCCTTTGGCGCGCCCTTCGCTTTGAGTAGAGCTGGCTTATAAAACTAGGAATATCAATCAGAGTTGTACAACTTAGCACCAATGCTTACCGGATCCTACACATTGGCCATTTTGGTTAAAAAGTGTTATGAATTGCCAGTTAGTGATAAAGCCAAGCGAACGAGCGAAGCGAGTGAGTGAGTGAGTGAGTGAGTGCAAACTTTTGAGTGAGTGCAAACTTTTGAGTGAGTGAGTGAGTTCCATGATGATTAGCAAGTGAGTCACACTACGCTCACACTTTTGGCTACACTCACACTACTCGCAACGCTCGTAGTGTTTATTCATTACTACATTGCTTTGTTAGTTTGATTTCCAATATTCTTTTAATATACTCAAAACAATAATTAGTTGGATTATATCCAATCACCAGCTTACCCTCAATGGTTCTCCAAAGCCATGAAAGAGCGAAGAGAGTGAGTGAGCGAGTAGCGAATTAATACAAGTTGTATACTTTTGATTTGAATATGACGTCTTTGAATTCAATACGAATCGTATTCTTTGGATCTTTGAGTCTGCTCTCCTTTAAGCAGAAAAACCAAACGAATGAATGGAACGAACGAGTACGCACGAGCGAAGCGAGTGAGTTCGTTCGTTCGTTCGAGCGTGAGAGTGAGTGAGCGAGTGAAATTATGCTGAATTACATTATCATTATATGTCAAAATATTATACCAAATAAGATATCAATTCGCTTGGAAGCAATATATCAAAATACGCAATAGAGGAGGTATTGAATATTCCAATTTTTTTATAGATACCTTATGGTAATGTCTGATTTCAAGTAACCATTTACCTTCAATTCTGACTCTAGTGTTCTTGAGCGAGTTGAATAATATTGAGATTATTCCAGATATTCAATACTCAGAAATATATCTCCAACGTATGTTACAAAGGGATATCTCTCAAAATCTCCCACATTACCTTATAATCCTGTCGCCATCACTCACTTGATTGTACACCAACTGAACTAATTGACTGATTCACTGAGTGAGTGATTAGAGTAACCAGAACAAGTGAGTCAGTGAGTCGATCAGTGAGTCGGTCAGTGGTCAGTCAGTGGTCAGTCAGTCAGTCAGTCATGCTCACTCACTCACTCACTCACTCACTTACTCGCTTCTCTCGTTCGCTCGTTCTTCTACATCCCTACAAGTGTATTATCAAATTATTTATTAGTTGTACTCACAGAGTACAGGTATAAATGAGCAGGCCTCTCACAATGCAACCACACGCTTGTTACCACGAGTAACTGATGATTTGTACACTTGGAAGGGCTTGCATCCTGGATGCTCCTGGATGCTCGTTGTTTGCGAACTTAGATCCATTTCCAGGTGACAGGGATGACACCTTCTGCTGGGCGTCCAAGGTGGTTGAAAGCACCTGGGGACAAGTCTAAATGGTTGGTGGCACATCCCGGGCAGCTGTCCACAACCTTAACAACCACTGATTTGTTACCACGAGTAACCCTGATGTGAGTACCGCATAGCTTGTTTTTGTTTGGGTTACCGTTGGGAGTGGACTTGTCGAAAATTCCCTTTGGAATGGCCACAACCAAGTCCAGGTCTCTGTTTCTGTTACCACAAGCACCGTATCCGACAGAGGGGTTGTAATATGTTGCGATACCTTTGGTGGTACCAGCATAAGCTGGTGCAGAGAAACCGGCAATAGCGAGAGCAATAAGAGTGACTGGGTTCATTATAGTTGTAGTGGTGGTAGTGTTGTTGTGTTTGATGATAAAGAACAGGATTAAGCTTCACTTATATACTGGACTTTGCATCTAGTGTTTACCAAGCGTTTAAGCAAATGCCTCTTTGGGTGCAAATGAAAGCATGAAGAAAGCATCCATAATGAGATAAAGCATCATAATAAGATGTCATCCATAATGAGATACATTGCAAACTAATGATAGTGGCACAGACTTGAAAGAACCACCTTACATTATTTATATTAGACATTACCAACAATATAACACGTTTGACAGCACCAACCATAGAATACGTTCAGCACCTAATACGTTTGACTGTTTAAAACGTCACACAGAGCTCGTTTAATGAGCACATTGTGTTTTGGGCCCAATATGGTAATTTTTGCAACAGTGCTTGAACAAGTTGTGAACAAGTGTGTGCTTTGTTAAGGTCTTTTGCATACCTTAATTTCGTCAATCAACATTTAGTTTGTCGTATCTTGTAATTTGCAACCACGTGTACTATGCAGGAGTGTCAACTGGGGTGACTAAAGCGTTCGAGTAAAATGAGTGTTTTATGTAATACAGCTTATGATACAATAGCATAGTTGAAATGACATATGATGGAAGGTACTGACTTATGCTTGTCAGTGAGTGCGTGTGTGAGTGGGTGCGTGTGTGAGTGTGTGAGTGTGTGAGTGTGTGTGCGTGGGTGACTAACTGAATGAGTGCGTGGGTGCGTGAGTAGCGAATTCGGTAGATTCAAATAAACTCACCTTTATATCAGTTACATAAGCAAGCATACCCTAAAGATGTTATTCTTGGAAGGTTTGATTGTTTTTCTGAAGTTGACAGTACCAGTAGTTTAATCCATGATTTTTACCGTGCATCTCTGTTCACGTTGAATTGATGTGAAATCGTTCAGGTGTATTGATGCAGCAGCTGGTTAATCATCTACAAATGACCATTTCTTTATCTCATTATCTTACTAACGAAGTCTTACCAACGAAGTCTTACTAACGAGGTCTTACTAACGAACACTTACTAACGAACTCTTATTAACGAACTCTTACTAACGAACTCAACGAGCAAAGAACTCATGTACTCAGCGCTCAGCACTCACTCACTCACTCACTCACTCACTTGATTAACCGTTATTCAGAACCGCTCCACATGTAAAACTCTCTAAAGCCAAAGCTGATTACTTGTAGCGAGTATTTGAATATACATACAAAGCGGCAAGCGAAGCGAATAATATAATTGAATAAATACATACAAAGCAGCATTACAAGTAAAGCAGCTTTACCCATCAAACATACTTGCAATATTGCTGCAAAACACCCCAACGAGTAAAGCGAAAATTTGGTGCTTGCAGCATAACGAATACCGAGTGAATGAGTAGTGAATTCTTTTGATTTGAACAACATCTCTATGAATAATACTCAAAACTAATGTGATCTCAATATGATTTATATGATATATGGCTTATATGATTTATATGAAAGAAATTGACGAAAGGTGAGCTCTCGAGAGAGGGGATCACACTTGTTGAGGTACGGTGGTTGGTCGAGAGGAAACAACCTATACTATTAAATGTATGTCCCAAATATTTTGCAAGTTATATAATCATATCAATTAAATAAGAGTATCAGTGGGTGACAATGTTAATGGAAAACAATGCGTTGATTAAGTGTGACAGTGAACGAGCGAACGAGCAAACGAGAGAACGAACGAACTTTGTTCGTTCACACTCCCTCAATCAAACTCACGCTCTCACTCACGACCATACCGCATATCAAAACTTGACAAATGAACGGGCACTTGCGTACCCGTTTTAAACACTTTAGCTTTTAATGACATTACTTGATCATTTAATCATCTCTTTCATGCTCTCATGTTTCTTGGCAGGTGTGTTGTACGCTGCTTATTTATTCGTTTCAATCACCTGCTTTGTCCGTTTGCGTAGTTTCTGAGACGAATGGCAAGTGTACTAGTACTGTGAAATGGTACTATGGTGCCAGGTTTCACTCAATGAGAACACCGCACATGAAACAGGAGCGAAGCGACTTATAATAACGCACAACCTGCTGCGAGCGAAGCGACTCACAGAATGTCTCAACTTCTACGAGCAACTTACACAATGCATAACCTCCTCCAACCAACATGTGCACGATCTTTTAGCGGATAAAGAAAAATCAATAGGGTTGGCATAGTCACGTTATAAACTTATTTGGATTAACAATACTAAAGTGAATAGCAAAGAGTGCCCTTACTCTTGAGGATTTTGAGGTATTTTCACAGGTTTCAAAGGTTGAATTGAGTGTCATTAAAGAGCGACATGAGGTGGTTACAGAATGTGAAGTTTATAGAGAGAAGATAAACTGCAAGACGGTGTTTATCTTTTTGTATTCTCACGAACGAACGAACGAACGAACGAACGAACGAACGAACGAACGAACGAACAAACTCCGTTGATTTTGTTAACAATTTGATATGGAAAATTGCACCCGCACCACCAAGAGAGTTGGGGGGGGGGGCAACATAGAAATCAAAGACATGAATGAAATCAGACATCAAAGACATCAAAGACATAAAACTATAGATCAAAATAGTGCTTCGCAGCACTATTCGTTTGTTCGTGAGTATTAAACACTCATAGTACTGCTTCGCAGTACTACTCGTTCGTTCAAAGATCACAACTAGTTACAACTAATATGAAAGATATATCCAATAGAAACTCACTAGATGGATTTCCAACTACCCTCTAATTCAGCAAAAGGAGAAGCATTGATAAGAACTTTAATGTGAAATGTAGGTAAAGTTACCAAATAGCTTTCACCCTTTCGAGTAAGATAAAATAGCATGTCCATATTGCTCAACTTTAATAGACGTAGCAGATAAAGTGCAGTTTGAGCGAAACTTCTAGTGTTAAAGTCTTTTCAAATCAAAGGATCAATCAGACATGATACACGATGGTTAAGCGTGAAAAATTGTTTATTCGCCGAAGGTGAAAGATTGTTTATTCGCCGAAGGTGAATGAACTGTACAGTTATGAAGTAAGGGGTACCTAGTGCCCGTTTCTTCCAAAAAATTAGTAATGAAGATGATTCTATATTTCGCACTCACTCGATCGTTTTTGCTTGGTTGAACGAACGAACGAGCGAAGCGAGTGAGTGAGTGAGTGAGTGAGTGAGTGAGTGAGTGAGTGAGTGAGTGAGTGAGTGAGTGAGTGAGTGAGTGAGTAAAAAGTGCGTGATTGAGTGAGTGAATGCGAGTCTGAGTGAGTGAGTGAATGCGAGAGTCTGAGTGAGTGCGAGTGAGTGAATGAGTGAGTGCGAGTGAGTGAATGAGTGCGAGTGAGTGCGTTCGTTAGTGCGTAGTGCGAGGGAATTGTCTTCCCTCGCAATACGATGCCGAATAAGCTCAATAACGATGCCGAGTAAGCTCAATGACGATACCGAACATAATCAGATTAACGATTTCGAACATAATCAGCTCAACGATTTCAAACTATGTCAAGTGGCTACGCTCCTGTGCTGCTACGCAGCAGTTTTTCGTTTCGCAGCAGCTTTACACCATACCAAGTCGCTTCGCTCCAGTGCTGTCGCAGCAGTTTGTACACCATACCAAGTCGCTTCGCTCCAATGTTGCTTCGCATTATACACCATCTTTGGTCGCTTCGCTCCAGTCCGTGCGGTACGGGTCTTTAGATGTTATTCACAAATTAGATACCTAAAAACGAGCAAAGTTAGTTTGTATATGAGAATCAGTACACTTATAAACGACACCAGATGTAGGTTGGATTAGTATTGTAAAACCAAGTTGTAAGCCTAACAAGTGTTTCTTTTGTTTGAGTCTAGGTTTGCTCGTACTCACTCACGAACTCATGAACACAATGCTACTCACTCACGAACTCACTCGTTTTTTCGTATTTTCAAAGGTCGCTTTGCTCGTTCGTATCATAACATTAATTTAACCAAATAGCATTCCAACATCCTACACTCATTTGCTCATTCACGCACTCACAATTACGCACTCACAATCACGCACTCACAATCACGCACTCACAATCACGAACTCACTCACTTATTGGTTTGTTCGTTTTCGCTACTCACTCACTCATTGGTTTGCTCGTTTTCGCTACTCACTCACTTATTGTTTGCTCGTTTTCCATACTCAGTCACTCACTCAGTCACTCACACACTCATTGGTTTCCTCGTTTTCCATACTCACTCACTCAAGTGCCCAGTTTAACACCTATAGTTCATGTTTGGTAGAATCGAATATACAATTAACGATGATATCAAAAATCGCAATGTTACATAACAACAAATTTAAGCAGTTACATAGATAATCATCGATTATCCAAATGTTATCTACAACCTCGGTACCATCCATCACTAATTACTTGCATAATCACCCATATTAACGCTCTCGGAACGGATCATGAGAACACCCATGGCACCGCCTGAATTCAACCGAGGTTTGATGATTTTTGTGTTGAAAAAAAAAGTCTGTTGGGAATCTGAGGATCAAATCTGTTGGGACAATACTCCGAGGTATCCCAATGTCCAAAGCAAAGGAGAATGCTATTGAAGTTTTGTAAATTGAAACATACCAAAGTCAAACAAAAAAGCATGCTCTCCTCTAAAGATTAACTCTCACCTAATACGAAACCACTCTACTCTTCAATCTACCCAACCTCTTTATCCTCTTTTGTCCCCTTTTTTCTTTCTTTTCCCCCTTGAAGACAAAGCCCAAAAGACTACAACAATTGAAAGGAGATGCCCCATTATATAAAGGTTGCGGAGTTTGCACTTGATCAAACAAGAGATGGAATTCGTTAAATTTGGATTACCAGATAGAGAGGTGTGGAAGATTCCACAACTGTTGGGACCTGTTCCAAAGAGTATTTTTGAAGGAGAATGGCTCTCCAAATTCTATGAATACTCCTTACATGCTTACACTCCTATAACCATTGCAGTGGTGTATTTTTCTCTGGTACATTTCATGAATTCTGTAGTTCAGAACAGACAGTTGAAAAAATACTATGCTGCGAATCCCAATGCCAAGAGAGGTGAGTTGAGTGAGAAGCAATTGAAAAAATTACCACCGGCTCCTTATGCCATTGCACGTACCAATGCATTCAAGACATTTGTATTTGTACACAATGTATTCTTGAGTCTTTATCTGATGTGGACATTTGTTGGAATGACTTCACTGCTTTTACAAAATATGGAGCTCTTTAAACAAGAGATTTTACCTCAATTTCTTGCTAGATATGGATCTAGCTCAAGCAGTCAAATCAAAACTTTGGACGTTTTCTTTGAAACTGTATGTAACGTTAAGCAAGGTATTTATTCAACCCTTATCACTGATATTAAAGGTCAACATAACTTGTCAGTATTTGGTTATTGGTTCTATATATCCAAGTTTTATGAAGTGTTTGATACCATCATTATTTTATTAAAAGGTAGACCTTCATCCCTTTTACAAAGTTATCATCATTCAGGTGCAATGATGTGTATGTGGGCAGGTATTAGATTCGAATCACCTCCAATTTGGATCTTTGTTGTATTCAACTCATTCATTCACCTGTTGATGTATATTTATTATTCCGTTTCATGTTTAAAAATCCGTGTTCCAAATACTTTTAAAAGAGTTTTAACCTCTTTACAAATCCTTCAATTCATTGTTGGAGGTTCAATTGCCATTGCTCATTCCTTTGTTAATTTCATTGATACTTCCATGGAACTGTTGGGTGAATTTAATGATAATTTGATCTCATGTATTTCTCTGCCTGATCAAGCTTTGAGTGTGTTTATGAATGTTGCATATTTGACTCCTTTAACTGGGTTATTTGCTGCTTTTTACATTGATAGTTATTTAAAGAATAAGAGGTGATGGTGAGGAATGGATTTTTGATAGAGAATTTGATAGAGAACTTTGGGTTAAATATAGTGTATCTATAGAGTTGGGTGAAGCAAATGAATGTGAAAGCTCGCTTTGCAATGTTTTATAAAATGAATGAAATTATGAAGAGAAAGTGTAACGAACGAACGAACGAGCGAACGAACGAACGAACGAACGAACGAACGAACGAACGAGCGAAGCGAGTGAGTGAGTGAGTGAGTGAGTGAGTGAGTGAGTAAGTGAGAGAAAAAGTGCGTGAGTGAGTGAAAAAGTGCGTGAGTGAGTGAGTCTGAGTGAATGCGAGAGTCTGAGTTCGTGAGTGAGTAACTAACCTCTAAATAGCCGTACGCAATAATGGAAGCAATACTATGAATATTATAATATATGATGGATATATTACATGAATACTATGAATAATGTATCATATCATCAAGTGTATTATTTCAATCACGAGCGAACGAGCGAACGAACGAACGAGCGAAGCGAGTTAGTGAGTGAGTGAGTGAATGAGTGAGTGAGTGAATGAGTGAATGAGTGAATGAGTGAATGAGTGAATGAGTGAATGAGTGAATGAGTGAGTTCTTGAGTTCGCTCGCTCGTTCGTTCGTTCGTTCGTGAGATATTCTTCGCTCGTGATACTTTGATTTTTATAAATTCAACACTATTGGCTATGTATAACAAATTTCTCATATCTTCTATTCATAATACTGCGAATGAACGAGCGAAGCGAGTGAATGAGTAATTGAGCGAGTGAAT
Organism: Kodamaea lidongshanica (nom. inval.); assembly: GCA_030562865.1. Classification (NCBI taxonomy): domain Eukaryota; kingdom Fungi; phylum Ascomycota; class Pichiomycetes; order Serinales; family Debaryomycetaceae; genus Kodamaea; species Kodamaea lidongshanica (nom. inval.). The sequence continues at coordinate 36,017 of JAKUAJ010000058.1, read as the reverse complement.
GAGTAATTGAGCGAGTGAATGAGTAATTGAGCGAGTGAATGAGTAATCGAGTGAACGAGCAATCGAGTGAGCAATCGAGTGAGCAATCGAGTGAATGAATAATCCAGTAAATGAATAATCGAGTATTTAGCCTTTTTACCATCATTATTAATATCATTATCATCAGTACCTAATTAAGCTATAAACGATTGAGTTTTAGTGTCTTTTTTAATCTCCTTGCAATCACCTTGAATACTCAAACGAGCGAACGAGCGAAGCGAGTGCGTGAGTGCGTGAGTGCGTGAGTGAGAGCGTACGTAAGAGCGTACATGAGTGAGAGCATACGTGAGAGCGTACATGAGTGAGTGCGTACTTGAAAGCCTACATGAGTGAGTGCGAGTTTCTTTTCATCAAGTATTCAACTAATATTGTTGAAGTATATCTTGGGGAACCAAAAGGTCTCTTGTTGAATATTATAAGAAACTAAATCTAATCAACAGAAATTCATAAATACCTTCGGGGCGGTCTTTCGAGGTTTGCCATATAATTATACCAAACGAACCAGTGAGTGAGTGCTGGAGTGTGTGAGTGCTGGAGTGTGTGAGTGCTGGAGTGTGTGAGTGCTGGAGTGTGTGAGTGCTGGGGTGCTGGAGTGTGAGTGCGAGTGAGTTTGAGTGCGTGCAGGTGAGCGTCAGTGCGAGTGAGTGTCAGTGCGTTCGTTCATTCGGTCGTTGATGCGACTGTGAATTCGAAAGACCGCCCAGAAGGCTGATGGATTGCATATCCTATGGTGGTTCCCCAAGGATAAAATAATATACAGGAGCTTCGTTTTTGAGTGTTCTGTTTGAAGGGCTACAGTCGTATTTCTTTTACTAGACGAGGTATACACTCCACATGAGGTGTATCGATAACTATATCCACCTTTTCGTCTAATGTACTTGTATAAGATATCTCTACACCTGAGAATAGAACCACTGAAGGTAACTATACTAATTTGACTCGAGCTAAACTCATAATCATTTGCTCTTTGATGTGCACTGAGCGAACGAGCGAACAAGCGAAGCGAGTGAGTGAGTGAGAATGATTTTGCAACTGTGAGTGAGTAGCGCAGTACAATGAGTGTTTGCACACACTCACTCACACTCACTTTGTTGGTTCAGACTCCCTCACTTACTCCCTCACTCGCTTCGCTCGACGTGGTGACCTCGGATTGAACAACTTGGGTAACTCGTGCTACGTGAATCTGGCCTTACAATTCTTGCTTCACGTGCCTGAATTCAACTTTTACTCTCAGCAGATCGTGACAAGGCTACTCTACTGCTTACAATTCTCTGTTGTACAAGTTGGTTGTATTCAAAGGAACTTGGCTGATTACTCTATATCAGCTAGAATAACAGTTGAATTGAACAATATGATACTTGACAGAAGTTGGTATTGAATCATAGAGAAAATAAAAATCAATTGGAACGAGCGCACGAGCGAACTAGTGAAGAAGCGAACGAACAAACGAACGAACGAACGAACTTGCACTTAAACTCGCACTCAAACTCGCACTCACTCACTCATTCACTCGCTTCGCTCGTTCGTTCAAACTTGACCTTCCCAAACTCTACAAGTTAGTACTTCCAAACTTCATTTCACTAGCATTATCTGATTCAAGTCTTTCTTCACTTTTTTTTTTCTAAACGATTATTTCTATACGTTTTCTTGTACTGACTTTCAGATTTCATTCTCCTCTATTGTTCTCATACTGTAAAAGTATCCCACTATCAATGTCTTCGCTCGCTCGTGAGTGAGTGAGTGAGAGCGAGTGAGAATGAGAGTGTGTGACGACTGACTGACAGAGTGAGAAACTAAGCGATACAGTAGTTATTCTCCTCTGATTGGTTGATAAATTGTTGGTCAATATATTAACTTTTACTTGGCTGAATGTTAACTTTTACTTGGATACTGAATATAAACTTTTTCATTATACATTATTTAGGCAGCTCATTGGTACTCCTTCGTTGAGACTGATGTGATTTTTATTGGCCAAAGTACTCGTTTCTAAACATAACACTATTCACGAAATCATAAACATATTGAATTCAGTCACTCCATCCTCGTCTTCACCTTACATCAGCAATCTTATGATCTTAAGAATAGAAGGTCCCAAAACGTTCCTTTTCTTTTCAAGTGCGAACGAGCGAAGCGAGTTTGTGAGTAAGTGAGTTCGCTCGTTCACTACTAACAATGGAACGAACCCACTCACGCACTCACGCACTCGCTCCATCAACTATTTGCATACTATTTATACTCTTAATGTCTATCCAATCGTATCTCGTATACTGTTTCTTCTATGAGAAAAGAACACGAAATCACGAGCGAAGCGAGTGGTTTCTACTATGACAGGAGAAGACGAAATCACGAGCTTCGCTCATGTTTCTAATATGATAAGAACACGAAATCAATTGAGGAATATCTTGTACAAGCGTAGCGCACTAACGAGCTGAGTGAGTAGCGAATTCGGTAGATTCAAACAAACTCGCTTTGCTCGTTTGAGAGTGAGTAGCGTATCGTAGATTCGAACAAACGAGGTGAGTTCGCGAGTGAGTAAGCGACTGACCATGTCATAAGTCAACGAATCTCCTACATATTAATTTTATCCTTTGGTGGTAACGTAGGATAGATTTGCATAGGTCTTGCTGGCGGTCCGTAAAGGTTGTTTGCAAACTCGCACTCACTCGCACTCGCTCACTTTGTTCGTTCATACTCACTCACTCACTCACTTACTCACACTAGCACGCACAAGAACAGAATGGACGCAAAAGCCCAGTCCTGTTTTGGAGCACACCTTGTTTGATGCATTCAATCAAGTGAATTTTATTTTGAATCAATCCAGTTCAAGTCTTCAAAACATTATCCAGGATGGCTCTGAGACCAGGCTGGGTTTTTAGGAGTGAAAAGAATGAGTAGCGAATTCGGTAGATTCAAACAAACGAGCGAAGCGAGTTTGTGAGTGAGTGAGTGAGAACAAACAAAGTGAGAACGAGCCAGAACTCAGTGAGTGAGAATAGACTGAGTAGCGAATTTGGTAGATTCAAACAAACGAGCGAAGCGAGTTTGAGAATGAGTAGCGTATCGTAGATTCGAACGAACCAGGTGAGTTCGCGAGTGAGTGAGTGAGTGAGTGAGTGAGAACAAACAAAGTGAGAACGAGCCAGGTGAGTTCGTGAGCTCGTGAGAATAAACTGAGTAGCGAATTTTGTAGATTCAAGCAAACTCGCTTTGCTCGTTTGAGAGTGAGTAGCGTATCGTAGATTCGAACGAACCAGGTGAGTTCGCGAGTGAGTTCGTGAGTGAGAATAAACTCGCTTCGCTCGTTTGAGAGTGAGTAGCGAATTCGTAGATTCAAACAAACTCGCTTCGCTCGTTTGTGAGTTCGTGAGTGAGAACAATCTCGCTTCGCTCGTTTGAGAGTGAGTAGCGAATTCGGTTCAAACAATCTCACTTCGCTCGTTTGTTATCACAAAGATAACAATAATCCGAAGATGCTTAGATGAATAAAAGCTTAAATTCTCGGGTTAATTATAAAGTTAACCTTATATTTAAAGTTAATATTCACAAGCCGCGGTGGTTAATGTAACGGTTAGCTAGTTTCAATAATTGTGAGAGTGAAATAAAGGTGTGTATACTATGGTTGTCATTCTGTGGATGACAATCTGTGGATGACAATCTGTGGATGTTATTCTGTGGATGTCTACTCTGGATGTCTACTCTGGATGTCTACTCTGAATCTCATACTCTGAATGCCATTCTCTGGATGCCATACTCTATTCTATCTATTCCCTGTCAACTAAATTTAAACTTTCTTATCAAGATAAGCTAGTTTCATCAAGAAAATACACCTACTGTGCCAAATGCAATACAACATCAAAATCCTCACTTACTATCATCATATACATCATCTTCACCACACACGTTACATCATCATAATCTAAATACATCAAGTTAGTATTCACCTAACATGTTACATCATCCTTCACATGTTATCATAGCTCATTTTTCTGAACATCTTGCGAACAATTTATATATGACGTCATGAGAACAAGTGAGCAAGATTGGTTAATTGAAGAGGATAGCAAACCTGTTGTTGATGAGTACGGACATGTATATGATCATGTGAACTTTGATGCCAAAGGATACACTGAAGAGTTGACGTTCAAAGGGAAACGGTTGGTGTATTTCACGTCTGGTTTTGTATCATTGTTCGTTTCACTCTTTGGGTATGAACAAGGGGTGTGTTCTGGGATTCTTACATTCGTTACGTTCAATGCATATTTCAAGCATCCTAGTGCCACTGAGATTGGGGTTGTTATATCTATTCTTGAGATTGGAGCTATGGTTGGGTCCTTGATGGTTGCTCGAATTCTGGATTTATGGGGACGTAAGAGGACGATATTAATAGGTACGGTAATCTTTATAATTGGGGGATTCTTTCAACTGATGGCAAGTAACCTTTTTTGGTTTGGATTTGGAAGAGTCATATCCGGTATTGGAGTTGGGGTGTTATCAACCATAGTACCATCATATCAATGTGAGATTCTGCCGAGCGAAGAAAGAGGTAAGCTTGTATGTGGAGAGTTTAGCGGTAACATAGTGGGATATTCATTAAGTGTATGGGTTGATTATGGATGTTATTTCCTTCAAGGGGAACCAAATGCAAGGATGGGTCAATTGTCATGGAGACTCCCTTTGTTTTTACAGGTTGTGATTGCGATACTTTTACTTCTAGGGGGATTTTTCCTTGTTGAGTCGCCGCGGTGGCTACTTGACATTAATGAAGATCAAAAGGGATTTAACGTATTATGTCTATTGTATGATTCAGATCCTGATAAGTATAAGCCTCAGAAGGAGTTTTTAATGATTAAGAATTCCATCTTAAGTGAACGAATCACCACTCCTAAGTCCGAGCGATCTTGGAGGTTTGTGTTCACTCACCATACTAAGCGTGTATGGATTGCATGTAGTGTGCTTGCATTTGCACAATTGAATGGGATTAATATTATTTCCTATTATGCGCCCTTGGTATTTGAAGCTGCTGGGTTTAATGATTCCAAGGCTTTGTTGATGACTGCCATTAATCTGGTGATTTATTTGGCAAGTACCATTCCTCCTTGGTTTTTGGTTGATAAATGGGGTCGGAAACCAATCTTGATCATTGGTGGATTTCTGATGTTTATATCATTACTGTTAATACTGTTGGTCATGTACATGGATCGGAATTTCACCTCCATGGCTGTGGCCATCTTGGTCATCCTGTATACAGCCTCATTTGGGTTTAGTTGGGGACCTATTGGATTTTTGATTCCTCCAGAAGTGTTCCCATTGGCTGTACGAGCTAAAGGGGTTTCATTATCAACAGCAAGTAATTGGTTTTCTAATTACATTGTTGGTCAATTGACTCCGGTTTTGCAACAGAAGATTGCTTGGAGATTGTATTTAATCCCAGCAACCATGTGTCTCCTATCGGTTCTAAATGTAGTTTTGTTTTATCCGGAAACAATGGGTGTTGAATTGGAGAATATAGATGAGGTTTTTGATGAGTTTTATCTGATTGGGACGGTTTGGGGAAGAATTGAGCTGGTTTTGTATGGGATGAAGAGGGGTGGGGGTGGGGATGAGGTTGAGATGGAGGATTTAACGAACGAACGAACGAACGAGCGAACGAACGAGCGAACGAACGAGCGAACGAACGAGCGAAGCGAGTGAGTTCGTGAGTTCGTGAGTTCGTGAGTTCGTGAGTTCGTGAGTTCGTGAGTGAGGTGAGTGAGGTGACACAGAGATACCTTTAACATACTATGTTGCACACTCGGTGACACCAAGAGACCTTTAACATACTATGTGACACCCTCGGTGACACAGATACCTTTAACATACTATGTGGCACACTCGGTGACACCAAGAAACCTTTAACATACTATGTGACACCTTCGGTGTCACATTCGGTGTCACATTCGGTGTCACATTCGGTGTCACACTCGGTGTCACTCGGTGCACACTCTTTGTGATTGATCTATATGGTCTAGCTAATACAATAGCAATGTTTTTTTGTGAGTCGATACAACTGTAACATTAGTGCAACAATAACGTACAATAAATGGATAATTGTAGTGTGAGGATTGTTCAAGAACAAGTGATAAGAGTTGGCAATCACAATCAACCATGGTTAACAATTGGCAATCAACAACCGGCCATATATTTCGGTAATATAGTTGTAATACACATTGGCAATAATCAAAACTTGTCATGTCACTCACAAGACCCATACAACATTAGTATATACTCGTCTAAATGTATTCCACTTTAGGACCTAGGGAGAATTCTCGCCTAGCTCATCCTAAAGCTCGGCCACAAAATCAACCTCCTATTATACGCAAGGAAGCTCAGGAAAGCCCAATAGTAGTGTGGTGCACAATTGTACACGACAACGACAGAATGTATTACTTGCCGAATTGTGTGGGTGTCTTTCTGTGGTGCACGAATGTGTGTTGTTGTTACATGTGTGTTGTTGTGTGTTGTTCTTGCCGGTCACGATTCGTGTACTCGTCCGCAAAAACACCCATCGTTTCTTTTGGAAATGTGTCAAAAATGTTATGCCTTCGATTTTTTTTGCATTGTCAATAAGAAAAGTGTAACGTTGCTCGCAAGAATACCGACACGTACCACGTACGGCCATCCCACCCCTATTCAAAGTCTGATGTTGGTGTAACGAAAAAAAAACATACACCTGGAAAGTGGTTCCCAGGTGTGTGTTTGGTGACCATGGTCACCTTGGATGACCATTGCTTTGGATAGGCCCGCCGGAAGAGTGTTCCCTATCGCGGTAAAGGATCGTTATCTCGCCTTTTTTTTCTGATTATTTTTTGTTGTGGCCGAATATTTTTTACTGTTATCACTAATCAACCTCTCCTACCTCGTCCCCCCAAAAAAATATATGTGAATCGGTAATCTGTATAAGGTAATCTGAGTATATATATATATACATGTCGCCCTTTGAGGAAAAAAAGCATAGCGTATATCGTATGGCTGTTGATACCACTTGTATAGATTATCATACCCAACAACCCATTTTTATGGGAGATGGAATCAAGGCCCCACTTAGTGACGAGTATGTGCCATACGATTTAACTCAATTTAATTACTCAGATAATGAAGAATCTGATTGCAGTACAGTGATTAATAGTGTTGGATCTAAGTATGAGAGTCCATTATTCCAAGATGAAGACTTATTTAGTGAATATTCATTCAATTCAACGTTTGTTGTGACTACCAAACCAATACCCATGCGTCGATTATCAAGACCAAGCAAGAATAGAAGATCATTTGCAGGATCTAGAACCTCAGTTGATTTACTGCTGAGCCTTTTATCAGATTCAGATTCCTCAGTTTTTAGTAAATTACGTGCACTGCCTATTTCTTTATCGCCACCACAATTTTTTTCTCAACCATTGGTATCGGTTGCCGAGGCCAATGTTAATGCAATAATAATCGAAGAGAAACCGGTCAAAACACATTTAAAGCAATTCGATATTAAACTGAAAAAATGGTCATTCTTTTATGAAGATGTTCAACCGGAAATTAAACCAACATTTGAAGACCGGGAATTAACTACATTTAGTATTGCATCTCCAACCATACTTGAACTTGGTGACTTGGAATTAAGTAAACTTGAATCAAGAAGATCATTTAAAAATAGAGATCAACGTATAAATCTGCAATTCTTAAGACTTTACGCAATGGATTTCAACGCTAGAGTCAACTCACATACATTACCAAACTCAAATGATAGAAATGAAATTGATTATATGGTGTCTCAAAAACCAAACTTGAAAGAATTTCATTCAAAACATAATTTATTTAGCATTCTGTCATTATCAAGAGATAAACTTTGGAACTCAGTCATCTTGAAACCAAGAACTGACCCGTCCCCAAAACTGTCTGTTGATCATCGTTCATACGTTAGTTCAAGCCCTCTTAACCCAAATTCTTTGGTTAGAAAAAATGGCGGCTTTGTTCCTTGGTCAGGTGTTCAAAGTATTAAGCCTGTTGGCATATATAATAATGGCAAAGTTATTGAGAATGGCTTGGCACCAAATTCTGGTGTGACCAGAGAACAATATGTTGCTATTGGATGGTGTTCAAATCGATGGAAATAGCGAACAAGGTACGAACAAGGTGACCAAGAACAAGGTGACTACGAACAAGGTGACTAAGAACAATGTGACTACGAACAATGTGACGAGCTAATGGAGATTTTGGGATATTGCATAGTGTTGCAGGCGACACGATATTCTTTAGGTTTAGCCTAAAGAGTATTATAGATAGAATTATTGATAGAATAAATGATAATGAATAAATAATGTAAAGGGTGGATAACATGACGGATAGGTATTTTAGTATACTAACGAATTTTTAATAATGAACTATTACTAACGAACTCAACGAGCAAAGGACTCACGCACTAAGCACTCACGAACTAACGAACTCACTCAGCACTCACTCACTCACTCACTCACTCACTCACTCACTCACTCACTCACTCACTCACTCACTCACTCACTCACTCGCTTCGCTCGTTCGATCGTTCGCTCGTTCGATCGTTCGCTCGTTCGCGCACCGGCTAAACCCCCCGATTCGGCCCATCACAAGACCAAGATGCATTTCCCTATCGCTGGCTCTAATTGGCTGATGCATTGTTCGGCCCATTACACAAATGTCAAGTGTGGAGAATGGACGCAAAGAAGATGAAGAATGTCAATACATTCACAAAAATAGGGGCAAGCATTTGTAATCAAAAGAGAACAATAGCTGAGGAGTATTGTAGATGTTGATAATGGTAATTTTTGGTATGAATGACCATCAACATGTCGAGCGAAGCGAGACATGTGACGTGAGCGAGTCGAGTGAAGCGAGCGAGTCGACCGGAGCGAGTTATGTAAAGTGAACCGAGCCAAGCGAGACATGTAAAGTGAACTACAGCCAAGCGAGTTATGTAAAGTGAACTACCGAGCCAAGCGAGTCATGCAAAGTGAACGAGCCAAGCGAGTCATGCAAAGTGAACGAGCCGAGACATGCAAAGCTAACGAAACATGCAAAGTTAACGAAACATGCAATGTTAACGAAACAGCCAAGTGTACGACAGCCAAGAGTACGAAACAGTGTACTTTTTGGGAAATTTTATACAAAAACAATAACTTGACTACAAATGTCACCGTCTAGAATACACGAAATTCATATTGACAGTAACATCTCGTGATGTTTGAGATGGAATGATAAACATTACGAAAACCATAAATACGTCTTCATTAGTTGCAATTACCAAATATATGTTTGATGGTGTGGTATTCTCAGCAATTTCACCACTGATAGCGATACACTCTTATGTTGAGCTCTGTGAGTGCGTGAGCATTCGGTAGATTCAAACAAACGAGCGAGCAGCTATTTTTACTGTGAGAGTGATTTTAATAACCAAATGGCACAACAACTGTGCACGTTTCCTTGTAAATGTGTGTGCAATCTGGGTATCGATTTGGATCAAGTTGCTGATTTGAAACACTATGCAACAAGATGATTGCAAAACTTGGTACACCTATATTCATAGTTGTACTGCTTTACTTGAAACGCATACACTACACATGGGTACGAACGAGCGAAGCGAGTGAGTGAGTGCGTGAGTTCGTTCGTTCGTGAGTTCGTGAGTGCGTGAGTGCGTGAGTTCGTTCGTTCGTTCGTTCGTTCGTTCGTTCGTTCGTTCGTTCGTTCGTTCGTTCGTTCGTTCGTTCGTTCGTTCGTTCGTGAGTGAGTGCGATTGCGTAACTTACGCTCACCACCTTTATGCCACTCACACCTATACATCTACATCACTTTTAATGTAAACTCCATTTGTTGCATATAGTTGAGTTGCCTAGGGCCTTATCCCACAACCATCAGATGTCAGAAACATCCCTGTAGTTCGCTTTCCTATCCATGTGATCTTTATGAGTGAGTTGCTAATTACATAGATATAGAACTGTAGTTTAACATGATGAGATTGGTTTTGAACATGTATCTCTGTAAATAAGAAATGAACAAGTGTCAAAGAAGAATAAATGGAATGAATTTAAAGAGCAGTCCCACTGAGAATGAATTCACAAAATAATCATAGGGCTGGTTCAGTCTTGATAAACGAGTACCCCATATGGTTAGTATGTTTAAGGATATTTTAATCATCATTAAAGGCAGGAGTATTCTTATACAATACCACCTTGTGTGGTTCCACATTTATTCATTTCGCATGCACGAATGTTGTACCGTACAAGCCAAGTTGATGCAGTAAAGCGAGCGTACCTTGCTTGGTTCCACATTTATTCATTTCGCATGCACGAGTAAATCTTGTACCGTACAAGATCAAGAGGTGAAAAGTCATCCCATTGGAATTGGGGATGAATTGTGTGTGTTGTGATGTTTATTTAATTTCGAGTTTTACTGTTGGAGGGAACAGAACAGGTTGATATTTAGAGTTCTAGTTGGTGTACTCTGAAGGTTGCCACTCACGGAGCGTTGGAGCGTTGGAGCGTTGGAGCTACTCACTCGCTCGTCTGCTCTGCGTGGTGGCACTCACTCACTCACTCACTCACTCACTCACTCATTCACTCCCTCACTCACGCACTCACTCACTCACTCATTCACTCACTCACTCATTCACTCACTCACTCGCTTCGCTCGTTCCTGATACGTAATGAGTTTATCAAACTATCATCCATCAAAACCAAAGATATGAAAAGACAATGGCAATACTTGTATATCAATTACAATTTAAAACAAACTTTGCATAAAATACCAAAACTGCCGGTTTAACAAAACACCATTTTTATCGCTATTCATAACTACCGTTGCGGCCATGCATAACGATTAGGTGACTTACTCCACAGGCGTAGTTTGTTACTGAAAATTTTCCATCACAGGCAATGACCAACGAATTTGCTTCTTAGCTTGAACGAGCGAAGGGACGAACAAAGTGAGTGAGTGAATGTGAACGGAAAAGTGAGTGAGTGCGAGTGAGTGTGAACGAACAAAGTGAGGGAGTCTGCACAAACAAAGTGAGTGCGTGAGTGAGTAGCGAAAATGAGTGAGTTGGTGAGTGAGTGTGTGAGTGAGTGAGTGCATGCGTGCGTGCGTTCCTGAGTGAGTAGCGAAATCTTTTAATAAGATATGTATGACTTTTACAACTTCTATCAAGATGGATAATTTGGAATCAGGTGTCAGGAAGTGACTATATTGTGTGAGCTCTGGATGATAATCGGATACGTGCGAACGAGCGAAGCGAACGAACGATCGAAGCGAACGAACGAGCGAAGCGAACGAAAGAGCGAAGGAGTGAGTGCGTGAGTGCTTGAGTTTTCGAGTGCGAGAGTCTGAGTTCGTTCATTCTTTCATTCGTTCATTCGTTCGTTCATTCGTTCATTCGTTCATTCGTTCATTCGTTCATTCGTTCATTCGTTCATTCGTTCATTCGTTCATTCGTTCATTCGTTCATTCGTTCGTTCGCTCGTTCGTTCGTGCAAGTGTCTCGTATTTTGAGTATAGTATATCAAATTCATCTGAAATAGTATTGCATTAAATTATCTGAATTTGTCTTATTTCAAGTCATCTGAAACTCTCATACTTCCCATGTTTTTACTTTTGGGTTTGCTATATATAATCTTCCCATTACATCAGTGTATTAGACAACGGATGTGTTGCATAAAAAATCAGTTATGTATTCCAATGTGAAGATGAATATTGACCTCACATAGAGTTAACTTTTTTGTCTACAAGGTGTAATTTTAGACTTATTGATTATGTAGTTGAATTATGGAGGGTAATCTCCTTATGGTCTGTGCAAGGCGTAAATGACTGCGAAATTTGAATGAACGAGCGAAGCGAGTGTGTGAGTGAGTTTGTGAGTATGGAACTTTAACTGAGTCATTTTCTTTCTCTTTGCAATTTCTATGTGTGAGTTGTTTCGGAATGCATCAATGATTGATGTGTTTTGGTGTAGTGTCTTTGGAGTGACTGTGAAGGTTAGTACGAACGAACGAACGAACGAACAAACGAGCGAAGCGAGTTTGCTCACTCACTTACTTGCACTATCGCACTCACTCAGATTCTCGCACTCACTCACTCACTCACTCACTCACCCACCCACTCACTCACTCACGAACTCGGACAAATTGCACATTTCAAACAATTATAGTACTTCTATGTGAAATTTATTCATTCAAACATCGTGTACCATCAAATCCATGAGTAAGAAATATGGTTTTGCCTTGTTATGAAAATGGTTCATCTGGTTATTATAAAGGATATGAAAGTTTCTATACTGTCAAAAGTCTTGTCAATGTCTTGATAATCAAAATGCTCTTTTAGTAGAGTTTTTAGCTAGTGTGTACTTTAAAGTGTGCTTATGAAAGTAGGAACGAACGAACGAGCGAAGCGAGTGAGTGAGTTCGTGAGTGAGTTCGTGAGTAGCAAATTCTTTTGTTCGAACTCACTCACTCACTCACCCAATCACTCACTCACTCACTCACTCACTCACTCACTCACTCACTCACTCACTCACTCACTCACTCGCTTCGCTCGTTCGGCATACTAGGAAAAATCACATAGCTACACGGATACACCATTACCAACGTGAAAATAAAGTTTCTTGGAGGAGTCTCTTGGAGGACATTATACTTGTGCTAATTTATGCATCTTGTCCTTAAAAGTATTCACATACACCAACTTCCACTCATTTATGTAATTCATTAAATATACTTCTATAATTTGTTAATAACTTATTCTCTGCTCGCTCACCCTTCGGGCTCGCATTCGGGCTCGCAGTCGCTCGCAGTCGCTCGCCCTTCGGGCTCGCTTTTGCTCGCTTTGCTCACCTTCCATAATGCTCGATATCCCACTCGAAATCCCCTTAAAAGTCCCCCCCTCAGCACGAATCCATAAAGATGATTGCATGTTCACGTTCGACACCCCCCTAAACAACCCATTGGGACTCGACGTGGACCTAATCTCCTACCAAGGCTTCTCTCGGGGTGATACATACAACTTCACCCTAGAAAACTATCAACGTACAGGCAACCATCTTTACCTCAACATACGCAAAACCCCCAAACAACAGCCCAGTCGTGAGGACAGTGGTGAAAAGTCCCCAAAGATCCAGAAACTAGAAGTCAAAGACGTGAACGAGGATGATTTGTACAAAACAACCCTTGGCGTATACGATGCCAAAGAGGACAAACTTTACCCCTATGATCAATTAACTCCACGTTTCCAAAACCTTGCCAATCAAATCATCACTGCCAACTCCTCCGGCAGAATGGATGACATCAAGGAGTGGCTGCAGGAGATTGTCCCATGTAGCCACTCCTCAGAATTGACCCAGATCGAAGGTACCCCTGATTTAACCAAGTGCCATTCCTGTAACTTGACAGAAAACTTGTGGTTGTGTTTGGGTTGTGGACAGGTGGGCTGTGGTAGACAACAGTACGGGCTGTCGTTAAAAGGCAACTCCCATGCTCTTTCACATTTCGAGGAGTCCAACCATCCGGTAGCCATCAAATTGGGGTCATTGTCTGCAGACACAGATAGTGATGCCTACTGCTACATTCATCAAGACGAGGTCAAAGTCCCGGGCTTGAGTGATAAACTTAAAACCTACGGCATAGACTTGCTGACTTCAGTCAAGACGGAGAAAACGTTGGTGGAGTTGAATATCGACACCAACTTGAAATGGGAATTCAAGTTGGATGGCGCAAATGGTGAGAAGTTGGCCCCAGTGTTCGGCCCCGGCTTGACTGGCTTGAAAAACTTGGGAAACACGTGCTACATGAGTTCCACCCTCCAAGCTTTATACAATTTCCCTGAAATCCAACAACAACTACAAAATATAAAGCACGCCCCATCACAAGATCCTTCCAAAGACTTGGCTACTCAGCTCCGCAAGCTTCACCATGGGTTGTTTAGCGGGAAATACTCAAAGCCTAGCCACGTGGATGAATACCAAGCGGGTATCAAGCCACAAGGCTTTAAGACCTTGATTGGAGCTGGCCACGAGGAATTCTCCACACAAAGACAACAGGATGCTCACGAGTTCTTGACGCATTACTTGGACAAGGTAGACTCCCAATTGGGGCTCAGCATGCATAAATCCTTGAATTTCTTACTCCAAAACAAAATCGTATGTCAAAATTGCAAGTGTGGCTCTGTGAATGAAGAGTTGTCTAACAACTTGGTCCTCAAGATTAATGGTGATTTGAATGAGAGTTTTGACGAATACTGTAAAGACGAAACAATACAGGATTACCAATGTGACGAATGCAAGCAGACCGGGGTTGGAATCAAGAGCGTTGGGTTTTCGTCTTTCCCACAAAACCTTATTGTTGGTGTTCTGAGAATCAAATTGGAAAACTGGGTACCTGTGAAAGTGGACACGCCGGTGGACATCCCATACACCCTTGATATCTCCAAATACCGGGCCAAGGGACTTTTACCGGGTGAGAAACAAGTGGAATCGGAAGAAGAAAGCTCGGATTTCACCCCTAACCCTGATGCTTTGGATAGTCTCCTCGATACAGGCTTCCCTCACAGTAGATGTGTCAAAGCATTGTACCACACAGGCAACTTTAGCGCACACTCCGCCATGGAATGGCTTTTTGCACACATGGAAGACATTGACATTGATGAGCCATTGGTGATATCACCCTCAAGTCATGACGACTCTCCCCATGACAACTCTCCCCAGTTGGAATCACTTCAAGCAATGGGATTTTCGGAAAAATTATGCCGTAAAGCCCTTTTTGTGAACAAAAATGATGTGAACCAATCAGTGGAATGGTTATTTAATAATCCTGACGATGATGGAGAATTGCCAGTTTCCAATAGCGAAGAAAAGAATGAACTCATTAAAGAACTTTCTTTGAGTTCTGATCTGGGAGCAAAGTATACCTTACAAGCTGTGATTTGTCACAAGGGGACGTCTCCACATACCGGGCATTATGTTGCGTTTGTGAAGAAGGGTGAAGATTGGGTTTTGTTTAACGATGAAAAGGTTGTTGGGACGGAGAATCTTGAAGAGGTGAAGAATAATGGGTATGTGTATTTTTTTAGTAGATCATAGGTCAGAACTCAGTGCTGCGAAGCAGTACTGAGGGCTGGAATGTTTGGCTCAGTGCTGCGAAGCAGTACTGATGTAATGTTTGGAATGTTTGGGGCTCATTAGGTTGCACGTTTTGTTGCATTGAGTTGATTTGATTTTGGTGGTATATACGAAAATGTCATAATTGTTATTTCTAAGTTTTATCAATAACGAGCGAACGAGCGAAGGAGCGAAGCGAGTGAGTGAGTGAGTGAGTGAGTGAGTGAGTGAGTGAGCGAGTGAGAGAATGAGAGAGTGCGTGAATGAATGAGTGCGTGAATGAATGAGTGCGTGAGTGAGAGAGTGCGTTCGTTCGTTCGTTCGTTCGTTCGTTCGTTCGTTCGCTTGTTCGCTTGTTCGCTCGTTCTCTCGTTCGCTTGTTCGCTTGTTCGCTCGTTCTCTCGTTCTCTCGTTCGTGAGTGTGTGAAAAAGTGTCTGAGTGACCAATTCAGTAGCACCTTTGATGTTTCTTTATCAATCTGATTTTCAAAGCCAGTTGCCAAAAAGTGTGCATTTGTTCTCCAAAGACATGAATAGATATCAAAAGTATAGTATATTACATAGTATATCACATAGTAAATGAGAACTCAGATCAAAGAATTCGCACTCACCCCATATGTGAACGAGCGAGCGAAGCGAGTGAGTGCGTGAGCGTGAGTGAGTACGTGAGTGTGAGCGAGTGCGTGAGTGTGAGTGAGTGAGTGTGAGTGTGAGTGTGAGTGAGTGCGTGAGTGCGTGAGTGCGTGAGTGCGTGAGTGACTGAGTGACTGATTGAGCGACTAACTGACTAACTGACTAACTGACTAACTGACTAACTGACTAACTGACTAACTGACTAACTGACTTTCTTTATGGGTTGCAAATCACAATTGGAATGATCAATTCATTCTATATCCAATAGTTTGAACCTCTTTGTTATCACCTTCTTGGTAGCATGTAAAACGCAATAGTTTGGGGTACGTATTGTAAACCCATCTTTGAGTGTGATTATTGTGAATTGAGCAAAGTTGAGGATGCCAAGGAAGTTGATGTACGAGAGAAGCGAGTATTTGCTGATTTTCGTAATCATATGAGTTTTTGGTTTTATAGTTAATAAACTCACTTGCAATATTGACCTTGGAATCACAAATTCAAATTCCTCATTCGTTCGTGAGCTCGTTCGTTCTTACTTACTCATAATACTCTCAAAGTCTCAAACATTTGTTCAGACCCTACACTTGACTTTGCTCTGTTCATACTTGACTTTTCTCTGGAACAAACCTCTAACTCACTCACTCACTCACACAGTTAGTCAGTCTCACTCTCACGCACTCGCGCACGAACTCGGTCAGTCAATTAGTCAGTCTCACTCTCACGCACTCATTCTCACTCACTCACTCACTCACTCACTCAGAATTCATTACTCACTCACAGACTGACTGACGAACTCACTCGCTTCGCTCGTTGGTTCGCTCGTTGGTTCGCTCGTTGGTTCGCTCGTTGGTTCGCTCGCTCGTTCGTTCACCTATGAGCGAAGCGAGTTTGTCGAATCAAGAAATGTGTAACTCACTCACGAACACACGAACTCACTCGCTTCGCTCGTTCGTTCGAAAACAATTCATTCTTCAGGCCATTTGTAACGTCGAAATGTTTATAACCTCCAAATCAAAAGTCTCAAATAAACTCAAGACATTCAAATCAACACTACACTCACAATGGTGTCCCTGCTGTATTACAATTGATAACGAGCGATACGAGTATTAGTATTGGATAATGCATGCAAAGCTGTAAGCGATTATTAATATTGAATAATACATACAAAGCAGCTTTTTAAATATACTTGCAATATTGCTGCAAAACACCACAACGAGCAAACCGGAAAGTTGGTATAGAGTCGTGCTTGCAACATGACGAACAAAGAGTGAGTGAGAGAGTGCGTGAGTGCGCCAATTTGGTTGTCCTGTTGCAGATGGTTCAACTTGGTACGTCTTGCAGATGGTTCAACTTGGTACGTCTTGCAGATGGTTCAACTTGGTAGTCTTGCAGATGGTTCAACTTTGTAGTCTTGAAGATAGTTTTGCAATCATTTCCTGTCATCCAAAACATACTGGCGATTAAGATTACATCAATTCACTCTTTTGATTGATACGAACATTGAAAACCACAGGGTGTTTCATGACAGAATATATTTCATGATATTCTTATGAGCTTTAGCATTTATTTGTATAGCAAACCATGAGCAGAATCAGTAACAGTACAAATAGTGCATTGTAATGTATTTGAAATGAAAAATGTATTTGTATTAGAGATATTGATTTACATTAGTTATTGCTATCTGGAGATACGTTATACCGACCATTTCCCTCAATTGAATTGTTTCAAATATCCATCAGCTAAACCGTATTCATCTTCTTTATTGATTTTAAATGCATTGGAGAAACCGCATGTGAACTTCTCAATGAATCGTATTCTCTATATCTTAAACATCCCAACTAGTGAGCATATACCTCACACTATCAAAATGACCTTTTCGGTGATATTTCGCAGCCACTCACAAGCAAAGAGGGTGAGCTTAATGTGAGCGTTAGCTTAATGTGAGTGTGAGCTGAATGTGATGGAACGAGCGAGTGAGGGTTTAGCGAATCAAACAAAATGATAGAACGTGATCTCGTTTCAATCCGGGTATTTATTCATTGCATGGATATGGTTATTAGATTATCGAATGAGGGGTTTCTGTGATATGAGAATGTAGTTTGGTATTCTTTAGGTAACTGATCCCGGTGATCAAAGCAAGATTTGGAACCAGAAAGTTTGTACTCAGGAACAACTATTGTTATTATTGGATATTGAGTTGGACACAACTAAATCAATGAGGAAACTCATCACCATAACTAAGAGGAGGGTTTAAACTCTTTACAGCTTGATTAGAAGTTATAAAGCATTTGGTTATTATCAAAGAGTATACGAGAGTTGTGTAGACAATGTGGGGAGTATACCGAATCACAAACGAGGCAAGCTCACTCAAAAACGAGCGAAGCGAGTTTGTTCGAATCAAGGACTGAGTGAGTGAGTTAGTGAGTGAGTTCGAGTGTGAGTGAGTGCATGTGAGTGAGTGCGAAAATGAAAAAGTGAGTAGCGAAAATGAGCGAGTGAGTAATGGTTCGTATCAAGCACTCATAGTACTGCGCTACGACTGAGCGAAACTAACACTCACTTTCTTCGATCTCACTAACTCATGGAACAAACCTCTAGAGACCCGTATTGCAATAATGGAACAACCCACAGCATGTTCTACACTATACCAGGCCATTTTACTTGCACTACACATAAACTCTTGTTGCCACAGTGACAGAAGTTATACTAATATAGATTATAATCAATATTCATAGGTTTTTCTTTTCTGGATTAAATGTATTATACGTGCATTGTACTTTGCTTCATTCACTACTGCACAGTGCTTCCACACTATTCATTTGATAATTTTAGTGGAAGACCCTCAAATACACCAAATGAATTATAAGTATAAGGTTAATCGTTTGTGGTCAATTATATAATCAAGTATAAGGTTAATCGTTAGTATATGAAGTATCAATATGAAAACGATTAAATCTCACATTACAGATCTCATTTAATTTAATCTGGGTATACTACATAGGTGTGCCACTTTCCACTGTCTCAGTATTGTTGCCAAAATTCTGTACCCGTTTACTCATACAATTGATATCTATTACAAAGGTTGAAATACCTTCTCAGAAGTGAATTTGCTTGATTGCAGTCTCTGGAACATTGTAATCAACTGTATGAGTTAAATGCATAAAGTTGAGCAAGAGAGAGAGTGTGTGTGCGTGAGTGAGAGAGAGAGAGTGTGTGTGAGTGAGTTCGTGCGTGCGAGTGCGTGTGTTGCGAATATTTGACTCACTGACTCACTGACTACCTGAAGGACATGTAATGTGCAGAGTATGGTAATATGAATTAAACCTGTATTCAGTTCCACATTTTGAACCTCACTAGTACCATCGTAACCCATCCTATGATAGCAAAACACCTCATTTCCGACAAATTCATCATGCACACTTGATCACTTTACAGTGATATCCAATCAGTTTAGATTCCTGCATTTCTT
Organism: Kodamaea lidongshanica (nom. inval.); assembly: GCA_030562865.1. Taxonomy (NCBI): domain Eukaryota; kingdom Fungi; phylum Ascomycota; class Pichiomycetes; order Serinales; family Debaryomycetaceae; genus Kodamaea; species Kodamaea lidongshanica (nom. inval.). The sequence continues at coordinate 16,743 of JAKUAJ010000058.1, read as the reverse complement.
CCTGCAAATACTCATGGTAATAAAACATGATTTTCAGCCTGCTTCCAAAGACGTGGTTATATTCATATTCCTCAACTATAGAACATTCTTCAAAATTGAGCTCTCTCTGCTCAGTTTCTTTAATGATTCATATTCGGGTGTGCAAGAACAACTTTGTCATGAAGCTGCAAAAATTTCAATCATTTTCAATCAAGGTTCATTGCTCAGGTGTAGTCAAACTGGCGATAGCAACTTTGCTTTTAATGGTTATCTTTATGTTTAATTGAGATGATTATACGATTGTTTAGCTACTCATAGCACATTATATCACGCACTCACGAACTCAACTCCCGAACTCAACTCACGAACTCAACTCACGAACTCAACTCACGAACTCAACTCACGAACTCAACTCACGAATGTACTGTATTTGTTTGAGTTTATTCGATTGAGCTTATTCTATATTACATTATCATACTATACCACATTATCACTATATCATATTCTACACACCATGAACAAGTAAAGTCCATTCACTGTTATCGAATTCTCATTGTCAGGTTGATTTACTGTCATACTTTTCGGCATAATATTAAGAAATAGTAAAGGTGATGACCGGGAATTGCACACCTTTGTTTGAAATTATAGAGATTAATCATATAGTCTTGAATTCATAAAAATCATATAGATGTATTGAGTTTTGCACCCATGAACTCTGGTTAATTTCTCCAAGGTTCCTCCCTTTGAAAGGTGTTTGGGGTTCTGCAGATAATTGTATACTACTCAATCACTCAGTCACTCAGTCACTCAATCACTCGGCCACTCAGTCACTCAGTCACTCAGTCACTCAGTCACGCAGTCAATCAATTTGCTCAATTTCGCTACTCACTCTCTCACTCACTCACTCACTCACTTTGCTCAATTTCGCTACTCACTCTCTCACTCACTCACTCACTCACTTTGCTCCTTTTCGCTACTCACACACTCACACACTCACTCATTCACTGACAAACTCGCTTCGCTCGTTTGTTCTCACTCACTCATTTGTTCGCTCATTTGTCGCTCATTACTGCGTGAGTCAGTCAGTTTGTGAGTCAGTTTATTATTGCGGTACCGGTATATGAAACCTCGTTTGATGACTGGTGAATTTTTTGATTTAAAAACCTTGGGTGTTTCAGGTGGTTTCCACTATCATATATTAATAATTTTATATTCTCACTATAGTCAGTAACAATAACCCCCCCGTGGGCATTAGCCTCGGACTTTACTCGCCGACGTTCATACAAAATTAATAGTCATACCAGTGCGATTATCAAATTTTTTCTCTCAATATTACAATATGTTCATCACTAACGAACACGTCGGGGACAGATCCCGTATGGAAGACTGGAGAAGTAAGTTGATTACATTTCAAGCTTATGTGTGGTACTAACCGAGTCTAGTTCGTGGATACGATCCTTTAACTCCTCCTGACTTGTTACAACACGAGTACCCAGTTCCTCAAGCCAACCAAAAGATCATCTTGGAAGGTAGAGAACAAACCGTTGATATCTTGAATGGTAAGGATGACCGTTTGGTTCTCGTCATTGGTCCATGCTCTATCCATGACCCAGAAGCTGCTCTTGATTATGCTGATCGTTTACATAAGATTGCCCAGAAATACAAAGGTGAGTTACATATTGTGATGCGTGCCTACCTTGAGAAGCCAAGAACCACTGTTGGTTGGAAGGGATTGATTAACGACCCTGATATCGATGGTAGTTTCCAAATCAACAAGGGATTGCGTATCTCTAGAAAGTTGTTTGTGGACTTGACTTCCAAATTACCAATTGCTGGAGAAATGTTGGACACCATCAGTCCTCAATTCTTACTGGACTTGTTTTCCGTTGGTGCCATTGGTGCCAGAACCACCGAATCTCAATTACATCGTGAGTTGGCTTCCGGATTATCTTTCCCAATTGGGTTCAAAAACGGTACCGACGGTACCTTGGGAGTGGCCATTGATGCCATGAGAGCCGCATCACACCCACATCACTTTCTCTCGGTAACCAAACCTGGGGTGGTGGCCATTGTGGGAACTGACGGTAACAAGGACTGCTTTGTCATCTTGAGAGGTGGTAAGAAAGGTACCAACTTTGATGAAGAAAGTATAAAAGAAACCAAAGAATCCTTGAAAAAGGCTAATATCGGTACAGAACTTCCTAAAGAAGCAAGAATCATGGTGGACTGCTCTCACGGTAACTCCAACAAAAACCACAAGAACCAACCTTTGGTTGCTGCCGAAATCGCAAGACAAATCTCCAAGGGTGAGACTTCGATTTGCGGATTGATGATTGAGTCTAACATTGCAGAGGGTAGACAAGATGTGCCACCTGCAGAGCAAGGTGGGAAGCTGGCTTTGAAGTATGGGTGTTCGATTACTGATGCTTGTATTGGATGGGATGACACTGAATCTGTGTTGAAGGTGTTGTCTGATGCGGTTATTGCGAGAAGGGGTCTTTAGAGAACTCACAAACGAGCGAAGCGAGTGAGTGAGTTCGTGAGTGAGCAGTAAGAGTCTTTGCTCGTTGTTTGAGTAGCAAGAGCTCGTTAGTAAGATATTGAGATAGTAAAATAGTGAGATAAGAGAATTTTTTGTATACTTTTGCCGTAAAGAGTGTTAGAAGTCTGTCATCGTTGCTTTCGACACACGAGCGAACGAACGAAGCAGTACTATGAGTGCATGTGTAGTATTCAAACACCAACAAATATCATTGTGGTACGGGTCTGTAGAGGTTAGTTTCATGTAGTTTCACTCACGAACTCACTTTCCTCGTTTGTTCTGACTCACGAAGTCACAGAAATCTCACTCGTTTGAGCTAACTCACGCACTCACAGAAATCTCACTCGTTTGGGCTAACTCACGCACTGATGAACGTACAAACTCGCTTCGCTCGTTTGTTCTTACACCTTACTCTATGGACCATAAGTTCGAAGATGTGATTGCATAAATCAAACCACGTACTTTAACAATAAACATCGCAGTGTAATAACAGTGTATGTTATTACAATTATTGTATCATATTTATGTACATTTCACATCAAAAATCAAATGTCAGCATACCCAGGCTAATAGACTAGAATCTTATGGGGATTCTTAGGCCATTAGCTGCGGGCTATATATTCGGCACGGACCACGAACGAGCGAAGCGAGTGAGTGAGAGCGAGAGTCTGAGTGAGAGCGAGAGTCTGAGTGAGTGCGAGAGTCAGAGTGAGTACGAGAGTCAGAGTGAGTACGAGAGTCTGAGTGAGTTGCGAATTTTGACTGAGTGACAAAGTGCGGTATGACAAGTGCAACTCAATATGTGTGAGTTGTTTCGGAGTGCACCAATCAATGATTGGTTTGTTTTGGTGTAGTGTCTTCTTAATTGGAGTATAGTGAAGGTTGGAACGAACGAACGAACGAACGAGCGAAGCGAGTTTGCTCACTCACTCACTTTGACTATGGCACTCACTCAGATTCTCGCACTCACTTTGACTATCGCACTAACTCAGACTCTCGCAGAGTCATATTTTGCAACATCTAAAATGGATATACGTTTTTAAGCATGTCCAATATATAGCCAAAGCGTGAGTGAGTGATTGAGTAAGTGCGAGTTTTTTGATACAAACCAGCAAAGCGAGTGAGTGAGAGTTTGTTTGAGACTATATATTTGGTGGTTAGTTTGTATCAACACCTTTGCACAGATCTATAGAAATATTGAAATGACGTGATATTTGATGATACCGAAAGTGTAATACGACTTGGTACTACAAAGGAGATAGACATCTGGTCTGTAGTTGTTAGGAGTTATTGAAAACTTATCCAAGCAGTGTACTGAAAAGAAACACTTACGAGTCCATTTGGTTTGTCAAACTCATAAAACAAGTTTTGGCAATCAATATTCTGAGTAAACCAATCACTGCGAACCAAAGAGCGAAGCGAGTGAGTAGTCAATTCTTTCAAGTTGAATGATTATGAATCCAATTATGATTTGTAAACGTCCTATGAATCAAAGTAAATGAGCTGATTTGAGTAGGGAATTCTTTTGAATTAAGTATAATGACTATTTCAGATTATTATTCTCAAGACAACCAATTTAACCAATGCACCAATGCAACCAGTTTTGCGTTCCATAAGCTTACACCCTGGGTAAGCAAATTTATTACCATGCATTTCTGGCTGGCAGTGAGCTGGGTCCGCCATGAACCATAACAATATAAAACTAACTTCCCTTTACTTTTCAAGTGAGTGAGGGAGTGTTAACAAATGAAAGAAGGGACCTTTTTCACTCTTTGCTCGATAAGGTGACTACAAGAATAAGAATATGAAATATCTCACTCACTGACACTGCTCTTGATGCAAATTACCTTTTTTGGACCCAAACCTTGTTTAATGATAAAGACAAGTAGGCAATGCGTTTGTCCAAGGTTGCATATAATGGAAATGGGGTAACGATATTCTTACTCGCGATGGTGCAACGATATTCATATACCATAAAACATTTTTATGTTAGGCAACAAGAAACATAACGAACGTGAGCAACTACGAGCGAAGCGAGTGGTGAGTGAGAGTGAGTAGCGAACTTTTGAGTGAGTGAGTGAGTAGTGCAATGATAGTGTATGTCTTGTATGTCTTGTATGTCTTGTATACCTTGTATACCTTGTATGTTTTGTATACCGTGTATGCCTTGTATGCCTTGTATACCTTGTACCTTGTATGTTTTGTATGCCTTGCGATAGTTTTTGTGTATGCCTTGAAACGTGCATGCCCTGACAAAAGCAACTCGCGATTCGTCTTGGTGATAATCAAAAGCATGCGTTCATTTATAAAGTCACATCGGCGAAGCGAGTCTTCAAGCTCGGAGCATGATGCCAGCGACCATGGAAGCTACATGCGCAAGTCATCCTCGTCGCAAAACCTTTACCAAAGTCCTCAGCAGTATGGTAAGCCCAAGGTTATCAAGACACCCAAGAATTCACCACGGTTACCTAGTAGCGCAACGCTAACGCCCCCTCATGTGAACTCAAGTAAGATAAATCTTACCACGCCACCAAGCTCCATCCCTGCATCAACCGCGGTGTCGTCACCCAAGAAGCTTTTGAACCCAATCAAGAATTTGTTTTCATCATCCAAAGACGATCTGAGGTCCAAGAAACTAAAAGAGTCCAATAGGCAAAGCCTTGGTTCGTCATCACTGACAAACTCCATGAATGAGATTAAACCATCTCCAAAGATTACTCCGTATTCATTAAACTCGAATGTTGCTTCTAATATTCCCAATGCTGCAACGGCAGCCGCAACGGCAGCTGCAACAGCAGCTGCATCAGCAGCCATGCAACAAGCAAACTACAACATCACCAACATCAATAAGAATAACAAAATTGAAAAATCAACCAAATCAATGTTAAAACCTCCAATAGCTCTAACAGGGACATTAAGTGCCGAAGACACAAGTTCCAACCCATCCATTGCAGTTAGTGAAGGGAAATTCATAACCAAGAAAGTTAGCTTCAAATTGAAAGGTGAACATAGTGAAAATGCAAGCAATCAGTATGAGGATGATGAAGACAACGATTCGCTGTCGTCACAATTTTCCTTCATCAAGGATCGAACCGGGGGTCGAAACACGTCAGTGAAATACTACAAGACGGTGAAACCAGAAGGAGTACTGAACACGTTCAACGAGCATGACTTGGGGTACGAGGTGGATGAATACTCGGACTATGACTTTGAAAACAACGGCATGGAGGATGACTACGAGGGCGAAGACGATATTCAATACAATAATTTATTTGGTGAAGACGACTTGAGTATTGGGTATGAAAATCCTGACTTTGACTATACGGAGAATTCTCATGAGCAAGAGTATGAAGAGAAGGGATTTGAAGGGGGTGAGTCTACAAAAGGTGACAACCATACGAGTGACCAAGAGAGTAAAAGAAACGAAAAATCAACCACAGCATATAAGCTTAATGAGATTAAGGAGAATGAAAATGCCCATCAAATTTCAATTCTACTCAACAACCAACAGTTTAGAGAGCATGAGGGTTTGGATATAAAGTCAGATTCAAAGTTGGGAATTACATATCCATTACCGGCGGACTCCGAAATTGCACATCCATTGCCGATGGATTCAAAAATCGCACATTCATTGCCAATGGACTCCAATATTACATATCCATTACCAATGGACTCCAAAATTGCATCTTCTCAGAACGATCATACACCCTGGGAAGCATCACCTCTCCACTCAAACCAATCAGTAAACAGCATTTCTGACTCAGTTTATGAAGACGACATCTTGGAAAACTACCTCTACTTTAGTAAAACACCATCTGTTGATCTTAGTACCGAAGATATCCAAGAAATAACGGAGATTGAAAGCACCCGGTCCGTCCAGGCAGACGAAACAATTCAAGATTTGGACCCGCAAGAATCGATAAAAATCATAATGGATCTTTTGACGGGATTGGAGGATGAAGAAATAAAGGAGGAGGAGCCGGTGATTGCACAACGAAACTCTGTTCTGAATATGATGAGTTTGCTTGCCAACTTGGAGAAGCTGCAAAGTGAAAAGGAGGTGAATAGACGATCCATAGCTGATATGATGTCCACATTGGCCAACCTTGAAAGTACCAAAGACAATAAAAGGGACTCGATAAGTAACATGATGCAAACAATGGCCAAATTGGAATTAAGTATGAATGAGCCCATAACGAATGAACCTCCTAGCTTGAAGGTTGACAAGAATGACTCTCGGTATTCTTGGTTTAATAATGATGAGAATCTTAAAGTTAAGAGTGCCACGAGTGTATTTTCAGCGATAAGTGAAGAGGATGATGGGAATAATGAGGAGGGGATTTTATTAAAGGTTAATAAGGATGACATAAAAAACGATGGAAATAAAAATGATAAATCATTAAAAGATGACAAAAATCATAGAATTGACGGTCACTCTGTACATCAAAATCAATCGGCAAATAATCCAACCAAGGATGATGCCAACAAATCATACTTCTCAAATTGGGAAAGTAATCAGTCATATTTTTCAAGTAAAGAAACTTCAGATAACCAATGGTTTATGGATCTGGCCAATATACTGGATGAGGACTTACTCGACGAAGTCAATCAAATCCCGGAAGATTTTGACTTTGACAAAGATTCCATAGAACAGACATCCAGGCCCTCGTTCTACAGATCGAAATCATACAATAATAAACCGGTCAAGGCGGTGATGGATTTGAAATATCAATCAAACAAGATTCAAACCACAAATAAAACAGTGACATTTTATAGAAGCAACAGCACGGGGTCCATATCAGTGGACAGCCAAAGTCGGAGCGTGAGTCGCGCTCCACTGATGAGACTGACCAACTCTTATCTTCTGTTTGAGGAATTGGATGAAGATGAAGAGGAGGAGACTAAGCATAACAATGACATTAAGCATGACATTAAGCACAGTGATGTGCGTAAAGTTGGAATAGCCAATAGAGGGAAAATCCCATTACAAATCGACACGGATAAACGGAATGTTTTTTATAAGTTGAATCGGGAGGAGATGCCACGATCTCCGTCACGATTGGTTAGCCCGCGCAAGTTTGAAGTGAGGAACTTGCCGATTCCATAGGTTTCGTTAGAATGTAAGGTTTTGGGATATGTGTAGACGAACGAACGAGCGAAGCGAGTGAGTGAGTGAGTGAGTGAGTGAGTGAGTGAGTGAGTGAGTGAGTGAGTCCGTGAGTGAATCCGTGAGTGAGTGAATGAGTGAGTCCATGAGTTCGTGAGTAAGTTCGTTCGTTCGTTCGTGAGTTTGTGAGTAAGTCCGTTCGTTCGCTCGTTCGTTCGCTCGTTCGTTAGTAGCGAATTCTTTTGTTTGAACGAACGAGCGAACTAACGGACTCACGCAGACTCAAACTCTCGCACTCACGCACTCACTTCCTCACTCTCTCACTAACTCGCTTTGTCGTTCGAGCTAAGGATAAGAGTCATGTGATATACCTTTTCAATGGACCTAACCTTTAAGAGAAACGGCTACTGATTCAGTTGCACGATTTGCTCGTATGAGAGAATTCACTACTCACTAACGAACGAACGAATGAGCGAATGAACTCGCACTTACTGACTCACTCAATTAACTCGGACTCATTTTCGCAACTCACTACTCACGAACACGAACACGAACACAGAGTTCATTACACACACACTCTCTCACTCACACACACTCTCATTCACACACTCGCTTCGCTCGTTTCTTGACAAAACATTTCCATGAGAGTAAAAGAATCAAGTATTAAAGATTGCAAAGGTGTCAAGATAACTCATGAATAAAGAGAGACGTTGCAAAATGTAATTGTAAAGATGGAAATAAAACTCAAAACATGACAATTAATATTGATTGTCATAGTTTGATCATAAAAGGTATAATTGAAAACATATTCAAATCACAGTAGTATTAATTTAAATTAAAGCAATTTGAATGAACGAACGAACGAACGAGCGAAGCGAGTGAGTTCGTGAGTTCGTGAGTTCAGGGGGGCGGCTGGGACAGAGAGAGAGCCGGAGGAGTGATTTTATGAGTTATTCGAGGATCAGGAGTTACTAGAAAAGTCCATAGAATATTCAATGTATATTTGTATAGTTTAATAATCTACCAAAAATTATTCGAGCGAAGCGAGATTCATAGTGCAATAGAGCTGCAAAGCAGCATTCAAGCGAAGCGAGTGAAGGAGAGCTGCGAAGAGAGATTCATAGTGAAATAGAGCTGCGAAGCAGCATTTGAGCGAAGCGAGGTATTCGCTACTAAATAACTGTATCCTCTGAGCGTATTCGTTACTCAACAATTGTATTCGCTCGTATTGAGCGTATTCGCTACTCATTCACTCACTCACTTCGTTCGTTTGTTCTCCGTTCGTTTGTGCTCACTCAGACTCTTTCAGACGCACTCACTCACTCACTCACTCTCTCACTCACTCACTCACTCACTCACTCACTCACTCACTCACTCACTCACTCACTCACTCACTCACTCACTCACTCACTCACTCGCTTCGCTCGTTCGTTCATCTACATATTACAAATGTCAATATAAAATATTTATTCCATGTAGTAACCTCATACAGCTGACAATTGCTTCTTCATAAAACTATCAAAATCATAATTATCCTCAGTGTAGTCAAAATAATTAGACTCAATCAGAGGCAAACGCTTACTCACAAACGAGTAAGGAGGCAAAGGCTGGGCTTTATGCAGTTGGTGTCTGGAGGGAAAGGGGCTCTTGGATAAGATGGGGCTCCGGGAAGATTTTTGAGTGTGGTTGCGCGAAGGAATGGGGCTTTGATATCTAGGCTTTTTCTGGAAACTGGAGCTTCTCAGAAGCCCACGCTGGAGGCTTTTGTGGATGTTGGACAGTGAGTTTAGGCGTTTGCTTGGGTCCAACAGTTTGGGTATGGGGTCGACTTTGGTGGGTTGACTAATGTGGTTATCAACGAGGTCATTAATGTGGTTGTTAGTGTTTTCATCGATGTGGTCAGTAACGTTGTGGTCAGTAACGTTTTCATCGATGTGGTCAGTAACTTTTTCATCGACGTGGTTTTTGTCATCAACATGATCATTAACGGGCTCTTTATTTTTGTCATTTTGGTTTGAGAGTGTCGACTCAATTGGATGATCGAATTGCAATGTATCATTTTGCTCAACGTTTTCATCCAGGATCTGAACCCCTTGTGCTTGGACAGTTTGTTGTTCGTGGTTCTTTCCAGTCAACAGCTCCGTTTCACTATTTTCAGTAGTTATATCTGTGGACAAAATTCGTGGAGGACCATCCTTAAAGTCTTTTGGAGGCATGATTTTTGGGGGTGCAAGTCCAGGAGGAGCTCTCAAGTTACTTGTGATCCTAGGGGGAGCCAATACCGAATTCTCATTAAAGAGTTTTCGTGTTGGTTGAGATGAACTATTGAAGAGCTCTCGTGTTGGTTGAGACGAACTATCGAAGAGTTTTCTTGTTGGTTGAGATGAACTATCAAAGATTTCTCTGCGTGCCGGTTGAATATAATCACTCTTTGACATAATTCTGGGTGACCCCAAGTCGTCTCGCTTAGACATGATTCTGGGTGGCATGGTTCCTGGTGGTACAACTCTCATCAGCCTGTAGGCACTAGAATTGGAGGTTTCCAGCACCAGTGACGCAAGCGAGCCCAGGGAGGTTTTCCGGTACAAGCGGTCTCTAAGCGAATGAGGTGTGTGGTATTTCGGAGGCTCCAAGGATCGGTTGGAAGAGGTACTGGCCAGGGACCCGGACCGGAAAAGCCATGTGTTGTTGTAGTATTTGGAGTATAAACTGAGTAAGTCTGCCTCGTCATCCTCGTCTTCAACCAAAACCACTTCGATTTCTTCCCCACTGCTTGTCTTTTCGGTCACGGACTTGTACGACACAATGGAGCTTTGTCTGTTCACCAAGCAAAGGTTGTAGTTTTCCTTTGTCAAGTCGATGATGACACTTTCGGTGTCTGAAACCAGGGATGCAGATTCTTTGGTTGTTTGACTCAGTTGGGAGCTAGTGTATGAAGACCCGGACTCTGATGTCTTGGAAGCTCCAGAGACATAGTGAGAACCATATTGGGAACCGGAGGCATGCTCTAATTTAGACCCAGGAACATAACCCTGTTCAACATGCTGATTTCTGTGAATTTTTAAATCAGTCAATTCCTTGGTAATTTGCATAACACGTTCGTCCGAAGGAGGTTTGAACCCACCAAGCCTTGTCTTGTCAATGTCGTAGATTGTAGGGGCCACTTTGTCGAAAAGTATTTCATCCTCCTCTTGGCGAGCTTCCAGAAAGTCCACATCATAGGTGACTGCTTTTGGAGGCAGCATCACATGAAGGTTCATCATAGCAGGGCTCTCATGTGTGCTTGTTGGGGTGACAGACACTTCGGAAATCTCAGGACTCATATGAACTTGGGGACTCATTTCAACCTCGGGACTCAATTTCATGGCATTGGAGATCAATTTCACAGCAGGACTCAACTCCTCGGAGTTCAGGGAAAACGGTGACGACACCAGCGGTTTCTTGTAGATTCCACGCATGGCCCTCACAGTGGCCCTTGGGGTGGGTGCAGGTCCTGCGGGAGCTGACATGGTTTCTGAAGCGTCCGAGAATTGGGACAGAGAGATACTCAGCAAGTCAAAGTCGATACTATACATCAGTCTGTGGCGTTGATGTCTGGAGGTTGGTGACCGGGAATGCAAGTCTGGTGATGATTTCAGTTTTCCATAAGTGTTGTCCTCGTACGTTTTGTTGTGGTACGTGTTGTCCCGGTACGTGTTGTCACCAGCCAGCAGTCTATAGTCAGTTTCATCAGAGTCGGAGTCTTGGAAAGAGCGAATCTTTTCCCGCATAAGTGATTTTGCAGCCTTGGATGGCACCCCGATAGGCTCCAAGTCCAGTTCGTCTGTTTCGGTGAGGTTGCGGAATTGGTTGGTGAGGTCTGGGATCTGGATCTGGCCATTTGTAAAGAAATCATAGCTTTTTCTGGGGTTCCCTCTGTTAATGTGTTGCGAAATATTGGATTGAGATGTGATGGTGGAGGGGAAACTGAATCTTTTGCCTGGTCCTTCGTTGTCGCTTTCGGAGCTGATTCTTTTGGTGGGGTGTACAACCAAGCCGAGCTTGCTCTTTTCCGGCGACTTTTGTGGGGGGATTTGTGATGTCGATGGAATCAATGGGGTTTTTTGTAAAGATAATTTAGAAACCTCTAACAAGTTGGGCTTTTCGGTGTACTCCTCCGGCTTGTCATACATGCTTTGTGGGACCGAAATACGTGGTGATCCCAAAGTTGTGGCTGTGACATCCAGATACTTGGCAGTCAGGACACTGTCGCAATCGGTAAAGTAGTAGTCGTCGAGCTCGATCAGAGCGTCAAAGCTCGAGTCTGGACCCAACTCACGTGGCGGGGTGATTTGAGGGTGGGATGTGATCTTGGGAGGTTCAACAAGAGTCGGCACACGGGTGATTTGGGGGTGGGATGTAATCTTGGGAGGTTCAACAAGAGTCGGAACACGGCTGATTCGTAAGGGCTCGGTAGCCTCCTGAGGAGGGTCCACAACCATGATGGTGTCCATTCCTTCCTCCTCCAGCGACAGTTCATCCTGATCCGTGGCGTCTTCCCATTCTGAGGACGACTCACTATAGTGTCTGTCGTTATTGGAATATCTAGGAGGCTTGGACGTGGTTTTTGCTTTGTAGGATTGTTTCTGTGGAGTTGGCTCTGTATCGCCCAAGGTGATGTCGATGGATTTTTGAAGCGAATTCCATGAAGATGCAGAATCCACAGATGAATTGGATGTTATTCTGTCTGTAAACTGAGGAGGTTTGAGTTGTTCTGGTTGTAAGATTAATTGATTTGGATGTGATGATTGATTTGGATGTGATGATTGATTTGAATGTGCTGATTGATTTGGATGTGCTGATTGATTTGGATGTGCTGATTGATTGATTAATTGATTTTTGGATGTATTTGCATGTAAAGTTTCATCTAATTTGCTCTGTACAATATCATCACTTTGCTTGTAAGCTTTGTTAAATACCAATTGAGGTTGTTGCTGACTAACCTTGGTTCCCTCTTTGGTATAATGCATATTGAGACTAATCACGTCTCCTACAGAGCTGAATGAGCTCACTGAAGAAACGTGAGATTCGTCACTAAATGATCTCTTGTTGATTTTCAACTGACTATCGCTTGCTCGTGTAAGTTTAAAGAGTTCTGTAGGTTGTGGTACCATTGGAAGGTCTTTATCATTTTTGGTTTTTTCAAGTGTACTGGGTGGTGAATTATCCGAATGAGTTGGTAAAGTTTCCGAATGAATATTTAACGTTTCCGAATGAATATTTAACGGTTCCGAATGAATATTTAACGTTTCCGAATGAATTGGTAAAGATACATTTGTTGCTGATTTTAATGATTCATCCTTTTCAGGTACTGGAGGAGCCTTGAGACTAGGATTTCTTGTACTAGCTTGACTATTGGACATTTCTTCAATGATACTCAATTCATCAGGAGAGAGAATCTTTGATTGAAACTTTTGCATTCTTCTATTTAATTTCACCAATTCCTCATTAGTAAGGCCTTTCACCTCATTTTTGATATTTGACAAGCTTTTAGGACGAGGAGGTAAAGGAGGACGGTTTGTGGGGGTTGTAGGTTGAGCCTGGGCACCTTTGAAGCTATAATCCAGCTTTTGATCATCAATGGTGTCATTTTCAATTTCAAGCTTCTCATATTTGTTACCGGTATACACTAGTTGAACACGTTTGGGAGTGGAAGGGGACAGTTTGGAACGAGGTCTTGAATGATCTGAAGGTTGTTCTCTATTTTTCAGTGAGAGTTTTGGTGGTAATTGAAGTTTAAAAGGGATTGGAATCACATATTTAGAGGCATCCTTAGCAGTGGATACATGAATTCTCTTCAGAATGGGCGATTGCGATAGCACTTTGATTTTGTCATTGATACCCAGGGAGCTGGAGGAGCTATGAGACTTGAGATCGTCAGTACTTGCAATGTTAAAGTTGCTAATTCTCAAGTTGATGGCACCTGGGGGTGCTGACTTTCTATGGAATTGCTTGGGGTAATCTTGTTGCAACTGCTCTCTTCTCGAAGGTGACGAAGGTTGGGAAGTAAGCTGCGACATCTGTTTAAACTTCTTTCAAAGGAAAAGGGATAAAGAATGATATTGAATTGAGTAATTTAAAATTTTTGACTCAACTCCTTCATAAATATCACAATGAGTAGATGGATGGCACTTGTGTATGAGTGTATTATTTTTTTTATTTTTTTTTTTGGTATTCTCTTAATTGTTCCTTATCCTTTGTTAATTGATGTGTCTAGTAAACAATCAATTTTCAATTGGACAACTTTAGAATGTTTTATAACTTCCATCTCGCTTGGTTTGCTTCTTCTGTTGATCTTTCCGCCATTTCGGGCAGGTCGCAAATTATGCTGCCCAATCGGGTAATTTTGTGTTTACCAAACAAGTGAACAAACATGAATAGCCGTGTGTGGGTTTGTGTGGGTGTGGTGGTTAAGTGTGATATGTGTATGTATGAGTATGTATGAGTGTGTTTGAGTATGTATGAGTATGTATGAGTATGTATGAGTATGTATGAGTATTTGTATGAGTATTTGTATGAGTGCGTAAAGTGCGTTAGTGCGTAAAAGTGCGTGTATGAGTATATGTGCTTGTATGAGTGTATATGCTCGTATAAGTGTATATGCTTGTATAAGTGTATACGCGTGTACGACTGTATACACTTGTTTGAGCACACTTGTACTTTTATGAAAAATAGGAAACTGGACAAACGGTAAGCTTATTGTTTTTAGAGCTAATTACGACACATACTGTTCTATTGATGCAAAAGGTGTTAAACTGCAACCAATTATCTTGGTCTCACAAGGCTATAGAATTGCACTTGGTTTGAGTCGGCGAATGATGGTGATTAATTCAAAGACAAACGAGTGGTTATTTTGATACACTACATGGGTTGGTCTGGATATGAATATTGAGTGAGCAACTACTTGTACACTATGAGTATCAATGCACGAAATATCAACTCATAATAAACAACTAAATATTTAACACAATATCACTATAAACACAAATTTGTGCTAAAACCGTTGATGAGCTTCACTTTGAATAATCATTCTAGTTTTTACACAATCATACTCATGCACAGTCACTGGCTGTTTTTGGCACCATTTAGACTAATCTCTATGTAAGCTTACACAGAAGTATTGGGATTGTTCTGATCAAGTTTGTTATTTTGATTCATCTTGTTAATTCAACGTGTTAATTCATCTTGTTACTAGTCGACAAGAACATGAATGTGCAGTACGATCAATAAACTACGCAGTAACCAATACGTAATAAACAATACACAATACAATACGCAATGCAAGACCCAATAATAGATTTCTTTTGGCATAACGAATACGTGGGGCCATCTAACCTCTAAGACCCGTACCACTATAATAGAGACACTATTGATTTTAAAATGGAAACCTCAATAAGGATAGGAAATGGAAAAGATTGAGAATGGAAAGTAGAACCGTTACTCATAATACTGAGAAGCAGTAGTGTTGGAAGGTGGTGGTGTGAGGTAGTACTGTGAAGTCGCAGTAGTAGTGTGAGAGAGTAGTGTGAGGTAGTGGGAGGTAGTACTGCAAAGTCGCAGTACTAGTTAATATAAGGTTCGTATACTACTCATAGCACTGCTTCGCATCACTATTCGTGGAATACCTAAAATGAAACCAACCCTGTTTCAATAATCATCCAAATACACTAATAACCAACATTCTTGATAAAGAATCACCAGAGTCACTCCTCTACTTCTTCCCTCTTGTCTTCTCTCTGTAACCCTCTTGTGAATTATTAGTGCAGACGAGCGAAACGAGTTTGTCAAAGAGTGAGTGAGTGAGTTCGTGAGTGAGATTGTGAGTGAGTTCGTGAGTTCGTGAGTGAGTTCGTGAGTTCGTGAGTTCATTAGTAATAGTTTGCACAATACAACCACGATGATTTTTCCAAGGTGACTGTAACTTTCATAGTTCTATTCAGTAATTTGCAATCAATTCTCAAGGGTACCCCCTTGGTGAGAATTCCCAAATTTTACATCCAATCCTAAAGGGTCCCCTTGGTCAGAATTCTCAACTTTTGCATCCAACTCTCAAGGGTCCCCCCTTCATTTTTTCTCAAGAATACTTTGAACCCTCCGTCACTCTCAGGATTTCTCGTACACTGGCTATTTTGCTATTCTCAGCTCCAATCATGTTTATCGCTGTAAAGATTATGAGCTCATCAGATGATAATCGGTGCAAAAATTTCAAAGATCGGTACGGGTCCTTGATAAAATGTACAGGTTAACATGTCAAAAACCGATACAGATCCTTAATGGTTCAGGTCACCAGGTCAATAGTGCCCAAAAAGCTCAAGCTTCTTGACTGAATACACATAAATTGTAAAGATAATCAACTTTTCTATATTAAATTACTCGAGATGAGTTCTCAAAAATGGGTCACCAAGGATTTCTCATGACGATAGATGTGCAGAATGAACAAGTCAGGACCAAATCTGGTGATTTGATCGATATTATACCAATAAACTTCCAATAACTAACAATTACCAATGGCTTTAGCTTACAACCCGAACACATCAGTGTGGTCCTCAAACAACCATGCATGGAATTTAAATATAATTTACATTAGAATTGGTGTTGCATATAATTAGTTTCACTACTCACTCCTCGTTCGTTTGTATATTCTCCATAGTTTTATTATACTATGCTCCCTGCACACGATTCATTCAGTGCGGTGCTTCTCTTTTCCAATGTGAGTAGTGTAGTGGATATTCATACGCGAAATCCTCCAAACTGTGTGAATAGAATATGTTAAATCTCATTTCCTTATAAACAAGATGACAATATAAACTTTACCAATCATTTAAACGAGGGGGCGAGTGAACGAGCGAATGAGTGAGCACGACTATGTCAGAGAAATGTTAGCTGTAAATACCGGTTTATTAGTACTTAGGGCTTGCCTGGTTGGGACAATCGGGGGGGTTGGTTCTAACTTAATATAGGTTGGAGATAGCATTCCAGAGACTAGGACTCTAGGGATAGGGGAGGGGGGTATCTCGGGCGTTACGATATGTGGAAACATGAAGTAGTAATAGAATGCGTCTATGGGAGTTACGGA
>JAKUAJ010000057.1:82107-101631 GCA_030562865.1 Kodamaea lidongshanica (nom. inval.) | reverse complement strand
TATACTTACTATCTATCGATCTTAGCTTACACTTATCATAACAACGCCCACGAATCTCCCTATTCGCATTCAGTGTCCTAAACTAAGCTAATCCTAATAGGAGCGGGGCCAGCCCCTTTTATATTCTCCCTACTAAGCATAGTTGCCCGGAGCCCGCATGTCCTGCATCCAATGCAGGACTCACCTTTTATATAACAGAGTTTTCATGTGAGGTCAAAGTTTGTGACGTTACAATGTATGTTGCCACAGTCTTGTACCCAGTATTCATTCCATACTTAAAAGGCAACTTTTCAGGAGGTAACGCTTTCGAGAAGATACAGTATTTTGTTAGAATAGAGCAGTACATTTACTTGATCATGTCAAAGAATCAAGTATGGACTGGAGAAACGTTGGTTGCATACCTTATTGAGATGTGTATCAGCTCTAGGTTTTGAAGATGTGTATATGCTGTAGGCTGTAAAGATGTGTTTGAATCCATACGCCGTATTAAAATACGTATAACCATATGAAGTGTTAAAATACACATATCGGGAAATGTACGTTGTAAGGTAGTCTTTAACTCACCCGAACTATCTTATATACCAATAGAGTCCTTGGCTTGATATCAACTCAAAAGTACGTTACACAAGCATTAAATATAGAGTTCGACATACATATGTAGATTTAGTTGATTCAGTGCCAACAGAAAAACGACCATCTTAGTTGGCTTTATTCTGAAGTTTTAGTATAATGGTTATCAACATTTCAGTATAGTTAACCATTGACTTTGGTGTTATCATTGACTTTTGTGCACAATTCAATACGTTAACTCTTCTCAATATGAGAATTTACAGATTGAGCAATTCGAGATTGGTTGTACTGTCATTTAGCTTTAATATTGAGTAATAATAGCATCTCAACAACTTGACCAATTTGAGGAGGTGTCCGGCAACATGAGATCTAAATTTTGGGTTCACATTGTGGGTTGACGTAGATGGCGATGGAATGTTATAAAGATTAGGATGAAGAAGTTATATTATAATGTGGAATTCACTATGCACGAACGAGCGAACGAGCGAACGAACGAACTGTGAATTGGCACAATATGTATTGAAAATGTGTTTGTCACCAAGGGGGACCCTTGATTTGTCGTCAATACGTAATTTGTGGGTTTTTTGGTCCTTTGTTATATTCATACTTTTTCCAAGGTCCCTCCCTTTGGTTCATATTTTTTCCAAGGTCCCCCCCTTCATGTGCAAACTTATTTGCTAGCTTATATAAACCAAGAATTGGTATTCTATTCCACTCATGTCCAATCTCACATACATATCAACTGCCAATTTTATTTGAAAATCTAGTTGATTAGAATTATGAGTTGCATTGATGGGTCTGATTATTCTGTCCATGTTTTTTACTTGCAGTCGTAAGTAAGCGTCTGATTTGCTTGTGATGAAACTTGGTGTACAGAATGAATGGAATGAGTATGACAAGTGTCGCAAAAATTAGATTCATAGTTGTCATATACAAATTATAATAGTATTGAAATCAAAGAAATCAAAGGTATTTGCTAGTCACTTACAGCTTTGTTACTCACTTACAGCTTTGTTCGTTCAAATTCGCTACTCACTCACGCACTCACTCACATACTGTGAATGACAGAATACTTGAATTTTCCCAAGGGGGGACCCTTGGGTTTTGGCACAATAATTTATATTCAAGCTGAAATTTTCACCAAGATATACAAAAAAGCCTCACTCCCTCACTCCCACTCACAGACTCACACACTCCCTCACTCACTCGCTTTGCTCGGTTGTTCGGTTTCTTACGTTTTTTCACAATAATTTTGGAAAATAAATAATATCCCAATGAAACAGTGAATCATTAAGATCACCAAAGCAATTCAGCAATTTCCAGCTTGCACTCATGGGAATTTTCAACGCAATAAAAAGTCACCTATCGTCAGGTTCCCCAACATGCCTTTTAGTGCTGTTCTAGTGTTTTGTCAAACTAGTTTTTCGGACTTATTGAGCACTCTCATAGGACCACCCTCACAGCCTGGAGTATAGGATTAATATAGTCAAATCAACAGCCTGGAGTATAGGGGATCAATATAGGCAGCTTAACTGTACTCGATTATGCTATATTCAATCGTTAGCTGTGCATATCAAGGTGTATTATAAAAATTTGTAAATCTATATGACTCTTGCAACTTTCGCATCTGATCTGCATTACTTTATTCGATAGACTGTATTTGATTATCTAACGTTTTTTGTTTAGACTGCACATTTTAAACGATTCGTAGTGTTTTACTTTCTGTATCAAGCACTCATAGGACTGCTTCGCAGCAGTATTTGTCGCGTTTTAATCATAGTCCTGCTTCGCAACACTATTTGTCGCGTTTTACTCATAGTACTGCTTCGTAGCTCTATTCGTGAAATCGTTTGACTGTATGTAGTGTGAAGCCAAGAATTGGCTCTTCAAAAACGCTACGCTTTGAGTAAGAATTTGCACCTTTGGTGTGTCACCAAGAAGAATTTGCCATTGAATGTATTTTAAGTGCATATTCGAGCTCACTCCAGCTTCTTCGAGTCCATTCCAGCACATTCAAGTTGAAGAAGTTGATACTATTCTATGCAAGGTTTAATATTCCCAATCCAAACAATAGTGTTGCAATCTTAAAGGTGATACCATCAGATTAAGGCTCACCTAATAATTTTGATGTTTAACATGTATGTGCATGTCTATGTTACAGATCTGTTTGGACAAACTTCCACGTGATTAACCGACATGTAAAAGGTCCCTTGGCCCAGTTGGTTAAGGCGTGGTGCTAATAACGCCAAGATCAGCAGTTCGATCCTGCTAGGGACCATTTTTTGGTCATCCTAGCCAATCGCCCCATGTCATCCAATTAAGAGCTATTTATGTAAAGTAGGTGCTGGTTACGGTGGTTACATCAAGTGTTTCTGCTACATAAAGGGTATAACCAACTCAACGTGGACAAACTGCAATGATATTGCCTGGGGTCCTTGTCTATTTCGTAAGAACTAACTGAATATGTGTGATATTGGTACAGAAAAGCGCTGGCATGCCGCATTTATATTGCTCATCAGAATTACTACTCACTCAATTATAACATTCAGTATTGAATTCATAAAGGTTATATTGAAATGATAAGACGTTACTCGTTTTTGGTACTCACGAACTCGGGCTACTCACTCACTCACTCACTCACTCACTCACTCACTCACTCACTCACTCACTCACTCACGAACTCGTTTTCGCTAGTCAATTCTCTCGTCTTCGCTAGTCAATTCTCTCGCTTTCGCTAGTTAATTCTCTCGTCTTCCCTAGTCAATTCTCTCATTTTCGCGACTCACTCACTCACTCACTCGCTTCGCTCATTCGTTCGATCATTCGTTCGCGAACCCACATGTCTGACCAGAACCTCGCAGAAACTTACAAACAGCTCACAGCTGCTGAAGAGCAGGCATCATCTTTGGAGCGCATGTTGGATCAGTTGGATGCCAGGATGGATGCAATTTTGAAGGAAGCCGAAGAGATTAACAGTGAGGGTGTCTCAGAAGATAACCAGACTCCCCAGGAGACTCAATAAAGGGTAATGTGGAATAGCTGACAGAGGAGCAAGCAATTACAGCTGTTTGGATTGTTGGTTGTAGCAAGAAATGATTAATCACATCGATTGTTAGTGTGCCGGATATATCAGCACCTTCCAGTGATGCTCAGTGTCAACCCCAGCAATATCATGTTGGCTCATATTATTTGTATACATCAAACAAATCCACTGACTTTAGGTTTTTACACGAAGAATCATGGAGTATCAATTACTCACCAACTGTGTAGAGAATCTCCAGAAAACGTAAAGAACGTATACAAAACAAAACACAGCAACTATGTTTGCATCCACGATGTAATCAACCTACAAGAATACTCCATTTCGTATCTAGTGTATATTTCTATTTGTCTATAAACGGTGATATTCGGTGGGTGCATGTAGATTTTGGTGGTGGATGGAAAATGAGTGCTGAGCAAACAACGAGGGACGAGCTCAAACAGGTTGGAACAGGTTGAAATGTTTCAGATCAGTATGGAAACAGCCCTAACTGACAGTGCTGAGTAAATAAATTCCTAGAATTCGCATTTCACTCAGAATTGACTGCTCACTCACGCACTCACTCACTCACTCACGCACTTACTCACGCACTCGCTTGCTCGTCGCACTCACTCACGCACTCACTCACGCACGCACTCACTCACTCACTCACGCACTCGCTTCGCTCGTTCGCTCGTTCGTTCGCTCGCTCGTTCGTAAGTTCGTAAGCACCTCATCCTCCTCACTCACCTCAAACGGATTCCTAGGAAACCGCGGATTAATCAACCCATTCTCCAACTCCGGAATAACCACCTTCACAGCCAACCCCCCGTCAATCCACCATTTCGTCACGTCCGAGCTTGGAGGTGGCAAGTCCTTCTCGTCCCCCTTTTCCAAAAATAACAACTTGTTTGATTTCAAAATCTCGTTAATCTCACCATAATTTCTACGATACGAGTCATACAACAAATTTGACAAGTTCTTCTTTGTGGCCTCGTTGGTGATACTGACGGATACCTTAAACACTGCGTACACCGGCCGATGGTCCGAAAACACCAAGTCAGGCAGACTGTCGTATATCAACTGCTTCACAATCTTGGAACGCAGGAGCGATAAGATCCGGTCAGTCCACGCAGGCACACGTTGTTTCTCACCGGTATCGTAAACCTTGGTACCGTTATCAAACTTGTATGTAGGAGCGAATTTGATCTCCATTTCGTCGTAAAATGGAAACGTCTCCCCATTGGCCATTTGCTGATGGAGCTGGTCGTATTCAATCAATTTACCAAACTGGGAACTCTCGATCATGGTCTTCACCGCGTCAATGGGGAGGTTGATACGATAATTAAAGTCGCCCAACCAAATCACCGCGTCGTGATCCCGGATGGACTTCTTTTTGGAAAACCGAATACCTTTGGAAATGGCCTTGTAGTTTTCGTGTCTCTCGTCAATGTTGCTCTGTCCTGCAGCCAAGTGTGACGTCACGAGACATATGTGAGTGTTTGAGTATCGGAAGCTGACTGCGATACCGCCTTTATTTGCGCTCATTCCTCCGAATCCTGTTTTTTTGAAGGATGCTTCAATGTCCGAGATTTGGCCCAATTCGGTCTCCTTGATGAATAGGAGAAGGGCAATGCCTCCAATCTGCCCGCTCCACATGCGTACGTACCGTGACGCCTCCGGGTTGTGTTTGTTAAGGCATTTTTGAATCTTCTTCTCCCAAAAAAGTCGATTCTGTGATTGGGTGTTAACCATTTGCCCCGCACTGAGCTCCACGATTTCCTGGAACCCCACAAACACCACGTCGTAACTTTTGCCGAGGTGATACTGTTTGGCTGGGAAGATCCATTGCTTGATGTCGTCTTCCAGACACTGTCCGTTGACGTTGAAAGTGGTTGCGTAAGCGTAAATATCCTTATATGAGTTGAATTCCTTGGCTCGTTTTGCGAGCTCCTTCTCCACGTAATCGTGTATGGGATTATGTAACGTGATCACCTGCTGAGTTTTCTTTCTTCCGAGAAGCTTAATGAGAGTATTTTCATTAGGCCGGTGGTCCACCACATGGCCAACCAATTTTTTGGTCAAATGGAGTTTAACCGTTTTCATACTCGATGAGTTCGGATTAGGTGATTTATTAGTAATGAAATGCAGGGTAATCTTAACAAGGTATTCATCGAGCTCATGCCATAGTTTAGCATGCTTAACCAAGATGTCTGCTTCAACCACAATACCCATGTCTCGGAACGCAAGTTGAAGTACTTCCTGACTAATCACCTTCATTAAGAAATTGGTCTTTTCCATATTATCAAATGAATTCACTCGGAAAACTCCCAATTGCTTCCCTACATACTCTTCCTTGGAAAAGTCGTAGAATGTTGCGCCGAAATCAATAATGCCATCCGCGAGGATGTCCACGACATTATGAGGGTTGACTCCGGTGTATCCGATTTTACGTATAGTAGCCTTTGAGATAGGTACGTTAGTTAAACCGATTGTGGAGTAGTTTCCAGGCTTGTCTCCCAAGTCTTCCTTCTTATTAAAGGCTCGAATATGCAGTAAGAACTCTGAATTGAGTTGACCTTTGGGACTCTTCCATTCTTGACTTAGGGCATTTACAACATGAACCTCACCAAATTGACCACTCAATCGATCAAAATGCTTGGAAAATGCAACCTGACTGGCTTCGAAGGAACTTGGGAATACTAACTTTTTGGTGTTCTTAGACACAAACTTCTTCTTACTAAAGTGATTTTGCATTTCCCAGTAGACAGGCACGTTCCCGCGTACTATGACGTAGGAGAAGCAAAATTGCTTGGTGTATACGATGATTTCTGTTTCCGCAAAATTAGCCACGGACCCGTCATCATCACATCCAAAGTCTCCAAACACAGCCCCTTTACGACTGCACCCTTGTTTAGTGATGAGTGTTAGGAGAGCATTACCGTTAACGTTTGTGTTTATGGTTTTAGCATATCCTCTAGTGATTGTCACTAAGAATCCACTACGGTCAAAAATGGCTTGTTCATACAGTGAGAGTCGATTCCGGAATTCAATTAGCTCCGAGATCATAGCCGTGTTCCACATGAACTTTTGGAAAAATGGGGAATCCGCAATGAGTTTGAAGTTTGGTTTTTTGGGTACCTGATACTCTTCATTGATTATCTCGGGTGATCGCTCTCGTGATGTGTCTCGTGATACGTCACGTGATCTCACGTCTAGTAACAAATCGTGCGAATCAATGTCCCTTCTCTCTGTCAGAGAGTCACGTGCACGAGTATCAGCAAAGGATTTATCATACATAGTATACCTTTGATCATCTCTATGGATTTGTTCTGGGTATCCCATTTTGGAGCCGTCCTTAAATAGTCCTCTTTCCTGAAGATTCGAAGTAATATCAAAGTCCCTAGAATAAAAAAACGTCCCGCTTGACAACAATCTACGGACTGAATTTGAACGAGACTCCCTGGAGTCCTTGGCTGAGGAAGGGTCGTCCAGCATCTCATCCTCGGTACATGAAGTACTCATCAAGTTATCCCATTTGTCGCTGGTTATACAGTAGAACTCCACATCCTTGATCAGTTTGATATTCTCTCCCAACGTGGGGGTGGCTATAGTATCATGGTCCGTGATGAACACGAGGTAGATATGACCCTTGTCGTTAAAGAAGCCAAGGAACCCATCTAGTTTCTTGCCCGTATACTTTCCTGGCGAAACGTCACGGAATTTGGAGAGATTGAGGAATTCCGTCTTGACAAACTCCACAATCACCTTATTGGATGTCTTGCTCGGCTCCGTATTGTGGAGCCCGGGAGCTTTATATTGCGGGTTCGGATGACGTATGATGAGTGCGTAATGGTCCGAGGTGACCACGAATGATCGAGGCCATTCGTTGAGGAGAAGTTTCATAGATTTTTAAGTGCGACCTGACGGTGATGTAAGTGGGAATATGGTGAAATTTGGTCATTGTGGGGGGAGATGTAATTATGGACATGTGATATTGAGTTTAACAGATTGGACACTATTGGTTGTTTGCGTTGGTGATTGAAAGCGTTACAAGGGTTTAGGATTGGTGGTTTGCTATATAGTTTGTAAGTGTATGCAAATGGTCAATAAACGTGCGAATTTAGTTATTGATTTTGGTGACTCAATTCATACCAAATATTGTATATGATCATGTAATAAGCTAGCGAGGAGTCAAGGGAGATAGTGAGTAAAGTTAGTGATTGAATAAGCGAGGAGTGAAGGGAGTTAGACGAAGAAGCATGTAGTAAGCGATTACGTAAGACACAACATGTGAAGGCGATATATTGACGAGGGATACATTTCTGACTAAGCACTTACGTGATCAGTATTATATGAGGACATAGACCAGGATACGTTGTACAAATGAGCAGTATAAACGGTTGAATGAAAATGAAGCATGATAACGAACAGCCGAACGAGCGAAGCGAGTTCGTTCGTTCGTTCGTTCGTTCGTTTGTGAGTTTGTGAGTTCGTTCGTTCGTGAAAGAGTTCACAGACATATGAGAAACCCATGACAGGCAGACAAACCTACGTCAGACCTATTACGATGCTATTGCTGATGGGATACTAGAAATCAAACCAGGTGGAACAAAGAAATAATAAACTAACAATTAGGAAACGTAAAGTGTTTGCTTGGAATGTACAACTGATCAAGCAAAGTGCTAGTTTGAGTGTGTGTGCGCCTGCGAGTGAGTGAAAGTGAGTGCGAGTTCGTTCGTTCGTTCGTTCGTTCGTTCGTGAGATCTCTAGAACCCAGCGAAATGCGATACGCAATACGAATGCTTTCGCTACTCACGAACCCACTCACTCACTCGCTTCGCTCGTTCGCTGGTTTCAATCTATACTGTATGGTTATACCTCTAGGGTTATGCTCTTCAAGCAAAGTACCAAATTTCTCGCAGCCAGACATTTGCATATGGCATAGAGAATATGACAAAAAGAGAGTGAGTTGATAAGGAAAATTGAGTTATTGGAAAGGCCAATGCCACAATAGAAGAAACTTTAAATCAATCAATACTCACTCGTTTCGCTCGAACCCCTGCCACAATAGAAGAAATTCGTTCATAAGTGCGAGTGAGTGAGTGAGTGAGTTGCAAATTCTTAGTACGAACCAGCGAGTGAGTGTGATAATAAATGAGTGAGCAGCAAATTCAAGAAGTGAGCTGTGAAGGCTATTGCACTCACGCACGAACGAACGAACGAACGAAGACTATTGCACTCACGCACGAACTCATTTTCACACACTCATTTTCACGCACTCACTCAGACTCACGCACTCACTCAGACTCTCGGATTAACTCAGACTCTCGCACTCACGAACTCGCTTCACTCGTTTGTTTCGGTAGTTTGTTTGAATCTATCAAATTCTCTACTCACTCATTCATTGACGAACGAACTCTTTCACGAACTCGTCATAGAATTTCGCTACTCACTCACTCGCTTCGCTCGTTCGAGTATTCGTAGACGCAGTACTGAGTGAGTGAGTGAGTGACTGCGTGAGTGAGAACAAACTCGCTTCGCTCGTTTGTTCGTTCATGAGTGAGTGACTGCGTCAGTTAGTTCGAACCAGTGAGATTTCTGTGAGTTTATGAGTGAGTGAGTGAGTGAGTGAGTGACTGCGTGAGTGAGAACAAACTCGCTTCGCTCGTTTGTTCGTTGTCCCCAATCACTCAAAACATCTCCCAAAATACACAATATCTTTCACATTCCCATGATTTTTACGTTAATCATATTGAGTTATATTCAGTTGAAGAGTCATATTCTGTTTATTTAAATAGTTTGCTCACTCCTCAACTCACTCCTCAACTCACTCGCTTTAAACGTTATTGCGGTACTGATAGCCCTTATAATAGCAAATATATCGTAGCGTTCAAATGAGCGTAGCGTTCAAATAAGCGCAGCGAATTTGTGAGTTCTTGAGTGAGTTCTTTAGTGAGTGTGTCAGTGAGTGTGTCAGTGAGTGCGTCAGTTTGCTCGTTCGTTCGTGAGTATCTAGAACTCATAGTACTGCTTCGCAGCACTATTCGCTGTGCAGTCTAAAAGAATGGATCAGACCTCTAAAGGGAACTAACCTCACTCACTCCTCACATACTCCTCACTCAATCCTCACATACTCCTCACATACTCCTCACATACACCTCACATACTCCTCACATACTCCCAACTCACTCATTCACTCACTCGCTTCGCTCGTTCGTTCATTCATTCCAATACAATGGTATAAATATAGACTATGACAAATTCACTTTATATGAGGTGATGTATAAAGTAACGTAGATTTACTATTTGAATTAATGGTTTAGATCACCTTGAGCATAGGTATTGAATAAGATTGGGTACATCAAAATGGTAAAACTATATTCAATCCTTTGTTCGTTTGCTCTTTGCTCGTTTGTATTCAGACTCGAGTTTGTTCTCACCCACTCACTCACGCACTCGTTAGGTATCCCTTATATTAGCATATGTATTGTATCGTTACGTATTCCTTATACTAGCATATGTATTATATCGTTACGTATCCCTTATATTAGCATATGTATTGTATCGTTACGTATCCCTCAGAATAATTCATTCCAAGCATCAACATTTTTAATCAAAGTCTCCTTCGTTGTCGCAGTTAAGCAGACAAATCACTCCACCAACAAAGACTTTGCAGCAGTTTATACCTTAAGTGGCTTCGCAGCAGTTTGAATTTTATTGGACGTAATAGTCATGAATAGTGCCGCGAAGCAGTACTATGAGTGTATGTATAGTATTTCGATTGAGTGAAACCTGGGACTAAAAGTACGACCTGGGACTAACATTACGACCTGGGACTAATACACTGCGTCGACTATAAATCCATTACTTTTTCTTCTCAAGCAAGGTCCCTTTACAACAGTTTTTACTTTCTGTAAAGACGCTTCGTTCCTGTGCTGCTTCCCAGCAGTTTTTGCGTTCTATGAAGTCGCTTCCCTAATCTGCTTCGCAGCAGTTTATAGATTCTATGAAGTCGCTTCGCTCCTAAGCTGCTTCGCAGCAGTTTGCAGCAGTATATACTTTATTAAGTCGCTTGGCTCCTATGCTGCTCGCAGCAGTTTATTCACCATACTATGTCGCTTCGCTCCAATGCTGCTTCGCAGCAGTTTATTCACCGTATTAAGTCGCTTCGCTCCACTCAATCACTCACTCAAATGTACGCACTATCTCACTCACTCAAATGTTCGCACTATCTCACTCACTCAAATGCTCGCAGTAACTCACTCACTCACTCACTCGCTTCGCTCGTCACTATATCTCACATCATCAAATTCATGGATATTGCATCACATTCAAAAGTGACTTACGATTTGGCACTCACACGTTACCGAAAATTCTGAGACTGTTCGAAGCGACATTCAGCAAATTCATTTAGCGATTGTGTATATGAAGAATTAAATTCAATACTGTTGAATACGAGAAACGAGCGCATTAGAATGATAACTGTTGAATTGTTATCATCGTAGAGGCCAAGAGGTCCAAGAGGTGGCGTATATGCAACTGTGACTGCGACTGCGATGGGGACTGCGACTGCAACTGCAACTGCGACTGCGACTGCTACTGCGACTGCAACTGCCACTGCAACTGCCACTGCTACTGCTACTGCTACTGCAACTGCAACTGCAACTGCAACTGCAACTGCAACTGCCACTGCAACTGCCACTGCTACTGCTACTGCAACTGCAACTGCAACTGCAACTGCAACTGCAACTGCCACTGCAACTGCCACTGCAACTGCAACTGCAACTGCAACTGCAACTGCAACTGCAACTGCAACTGCAACTGCAACTGCAACTGTCACTGCCACTGCCACTGCAACTGCCACTGCAACTGCAACTGCCACTGCCACTGCCACTGCCACTGCAACTGATTCATCAATAAAACACCTACTGTTATGTTTAGCAGTGATTAACTTAATGTCTGTTTACAAGCTTTGTTCATTAGCAGAATTAGGCCTCTTTTTTACTATGGCTGGTTTCTAACTAGTATATAGTTGCTTCAGGCAATTATTCCTGTGTACATTAACACTTTTAATCTGCCACATCTTATGTGTGTCGATAGTTAGTCTATACATTTAGTTTACAAAGCTAGCCAAACCCATATCAAAGACTGGGGATATGGTTTGTTGTGTATCCTGAGAGTGCAACGATTTGAGTGAGTGAGTGCATTCTGTGCGTTAGTTCTGTGCGTTGACTCGTTCAGTGAGTGAGTGAATTCTGTGCGTTAGTTCAGTTCGTTCGCTCGTTCAGTGAGTGAGTGAATTCAGTGCGTTAGTTCATTGCATTCGCTCGTTCCGTGCGTTAGTTCAGTGCGTTCGCTCTTTCAGTGAGTGAGTATCAAGCACTCATAGTACTGCTTCGCAGCACTATTCGTTCGACTGCGAGTGCGAATTTTTGGATAGCAATGTATTACTAACCATACTCATGGTTAAAACTTCAACCTATACATCTATATATTTATCACGTATACTCTATCTTTCCACCATTCAAATGATATCAAATGATATTCATTTAGATAACATATCAACCAGTACCTCATAACAATAAAACGCAAAGAAAACCACTAGACACCCCCGAAAAGAAGCCAACAGTCTCAACAGTACACCCAGACTTCTCAGCTACTCACTCGCTTCGCTCGCAATCAAGTCAGAGTCAATCTACAACATCTCACTAAAACATTCAATTATCTATAGAGCATTGCCAAAATTCAAACTCTAAACCGATTCTTATTTTCTTTATATCATTAACAAAAACATCCATACATCAAAAACAACCAACCACTCACCAACCACTCACCAACCACGTTAATTCCAAAATTGTGTCAAGTTACCACCAGCACCATTATAAGCCAAGAGATTAGGCAGCTCATTGTCCAAGCCAGAAATGACCCCTTTGGTGGCATATTGAATCAATTTACTCTTCAAAGTGGCTGGGTCCATCAATTTTCCGGTTGAAAATTCGGAATTTGTTTCTGGTTGTAAAGACAAAAAGTAACTCAAAACTCCAACAATATGTGGGGCAGCCATGGAGGTACCAGACATAACGGTAGTTTCTCCTCTAATGAATGTAGACAAGATATCAACACCAGGAGCAAAGATATCTACACATTTACCCCAGTTACTAAAGGATGCACGTTTGTCATTGATGTCAGATGCACCAACAGTGATTGGGCCTTCGGCACGTGCAGGAGATTCCAAGCATGCATCTTCATTCAGGTTACCGGCAGCAACGGCAATGTGGACACCACCTTTTGTAGCTGCGTTAACAGCCATATCCAAAGCTTGTGAGGCACCACCACCAAGGGAGATGTTTGCAGTAGAACCTTTAAACTTACCCTTACCTTCCAGTAAACGTTTTTTATGGTCATTTAAGACATATTCAACACCTTTTAAGATATCACTAGTACTTCCCATACCGAGGAAATTCATTACTCCAACGGCAACCAAATCAACATTCTTGGCAATACCGTACGTCTTGGATCCAATGGTTCCTGCACAGTGGGTCCCGTGACCATTACCATCAAATTCGAAATATGGGGGAGCAATAGCTTTCCCCCATAAGGCACGACCTTCAAATTCTTGATGATCGGTTTTAATACCTGTATCGATGACGTAAGCAGTGACACCTTTACCACCATCATTATCGTATAAGTAATCTAATTTAGAGGCAGAAATGGGTTCACGGTGAGAGATTCTCAGTAAACCCCAAGGAGCTTCACTTTGAATCTCGAATTCATCAAGATGTCTTAATGAATCTTGTTCAATAAAATTGACATTTGGATTCTTTTGGATCTTTTCAATCACAGACAATGTAAAGTAACCAGCAAATCCACGTAATGACTCAAGGTCAAAGAAGTCGGGGAACGTGTTGAAATTCATTGCGTTTTCTACACTCACATCACCCAAGCTTTCAACCATGGTGGAGTGGATATCTTGAAGCCAGCTTTGTTCCTGAGCAATTTGAGCACTTGTAACGTCTTCCTTATAAACAACAATATATCTATGAGGAATAAGTTTATCAATCAGTGCCAGTCTAAAGATAGGGGCATCTCCTACAGCAGAGGCAACTCCTTCAACAGGGGCAACTACTCCATGTAATGTGTTTGAGACGGTGTTATCAAACACTTTTTGGGAGTTTTGGAATTCATCCAGGTAGACGCTGAACACGCTGAGTTGGTCAGCCAGCGGAATAACCATGGAGGTGACCAGGTTAAGGCTCAAGGCCAACAGTATTAAGATTTTTGAAGGAAGCATATATAAATAAAATCGAGGGGGGCGCGGTCTTTTATCTTCACCCCAATCTCACGTGCAGGTCAAGTAGATAAGGTTGATGTGAGAGAGACCTCAGGTGATAATCAGTAGAGGATTAAATGTGTGGATGTAGTTTTTTTGATGGAATGTAGGTGAATCTGACGTATATCCTATTATGGTGAATAGCATAAAGAAGTGAAAGGACTGTTGAACATGCCCAGGGTGGTGCATGCAAAGACTGTTTTGGGGCATACAAACATGGATGTTTTGGGCATGCAAACATGGACGTTTTCGTACGTGCAAACATGGATGTACATACAAACATTCCTGTACATGACTTATACATTTTCGAACATGCCTTACAAAACTATTTCTTTTGAATGACGTTTGTCTTGAAATGCGTATTGTTTCAGATTCCTTGTATGATGTAATCAACCTGATTAGATTATGAATTTACATTAACATTGCTGGCTCTTTGCTGATATCACGTTTGTCTATGAAATGCGTATTAGGGGGGACCCTTGAGAATTGACTGAAAATATGCATTAAAGAGACAACTTTCACCAAGGGGGGACCCTTGAGACTTTTTCATTAAAATGAGAATTCTTATCAAGGGGGGACCCTTGAGAATCTGCAGAAAAAGTTTATTCGAGACAGAATTCTGACCAAGGGGTGCGAAAAAGCTTAGGAGGAAGCGACTCAACAGAACGTATAACCTGCTGCGAAGCAGCTTAGGAGCGAAGCGACTTCACAGAATGTATAACTGCTGCGAAGCAGCTTCGGAGCGAAGCGACTTCATAAAATGCATAAACTGCTGCGAAGCAGCTTAGGAGCGAAGCGACTACACAGAACGTATGAACTGTTGCAAATTGCTGCGAAACAGCTTAGGAGCGAAGCGACTTAACAGAATGTAGAACTGCTGCGAAGCAGCTTGGGAGCGAAGCGATTTGACAGAACGTATAAACTGCTGCGAAGCAGCACTGGAGCGAAGCGATTTGACAGAACATATAAACTGCTGCGAAGCAGCACTGGAGCGAAGCGATTTGACAGAACGTATAAACTGCTGCGAAGCAGCACTGGAGCGAAGCGATTTGACAGAACATATAAACTGCTGCGAAGCAGCACTGGAGCTAAGCGATTTGACAGAACTTATAAACTGCTACGAAGCAGCTTAGGAGCGAAGCGACTACACAGAACGTATAAACTGTTGCAAATTGCTGCGAAACAGCATAGGAGCGAAGCGACGTAATAGAACGTATAAACTGCTGTAAACAATTGGACGAGCGAGCAAACTCTTAACTGGACGAGCAAGCAAACTCTCAACTGACGAGCGAGCAAACTCTCAACTGGATGAGCGAGCAAACCCTCAACTGACGAGTGAGTAAAATCTCGACTGGACGAGCGAGTAAACTTTCAATTGGACGAGCGAGCAAACTCTTAACTGGACGAGCAAGCAAACTCTCAACTGGATGAACGAGCAAACTCTCAACTGACGAGCGAGTAAAATCTCGACTGGACGAGCGAGTAAACTTTCAATTGGACGAGCGAGCAAACTCTTAACTGGACGAGCAAGTAAACTCTCAACTGACTCACTTACAAACTCTCAACTGACTCACTCACAAACTCTCAACTGACTCACTGTTAGCGTACACACTTTACACATGTGTATACTATATTCTGGACTAGTATAAAAGCTATTACTTTCGTTATAGGGTAACCTATTTTATTTACTACTTTCTATCACAGATAGGGGTACGTAGGCTGCTTGGCCAACCACCCCCTATATTATTGTGATACTTTTCCTGCTGCGAAGCGACTTCATAGAATTTATAAACGGCTGCAAACTGCTGTGAAACAGCTTAGCGACTTGACAGAAAGTATAAACTGGTGCGAAGCGACTTCATAGAACGTATAACTGCTGCAAAGCAGCTTGGGAGCGAAGCGACTTAATAGAACGTATAAGCTGCTGCGAAGCGACTTCATAGAACGTATAACTGCTGCGAAGCAGCTTAAGAGCGAAGCGACTTAACAGAACGTATAAACTGCTGCAAAAATGGAACTTACTCACTCACTCACTCACTCACTCACTCACGCATTCGCTTGACAAAGCCAGCCAAAGCCATATCAAAGACTGGGGTTATGGTTTCTTGTGTATCCTGAGAGTGCAACGATTTGAGTGAGTGAGTGTATTCTGTGCGTTAGTTCAGTGCGTTCACTCGTTCAGGAAGTGAGTATCAAGCACTCATAGTGCTGCTTCGCAGCACCATTCGCAGCTTAGAGCGAAGCGACTACACAAAACGTATAAACTGCTGCAAAATGCTGCGGCTTCGGCCACCTTATATCGAAATGGCTAGCTAGCTAATATGTTCAAGTTATAGCTAAGAAGGTGTATTATATTGAGTTTTGACACGTTCATATAGTTGTAACTGCTTTTTCGAGATGATGCTAGTTCATATACACTCGCCAGGTGGTTTCATATGTGTAGATGCAAAAGCTGACACCGCTGGACATGAGATTGATTTAAACTATGAGTGAGTCGACCGAGCGAAGCGAGGAAGTGGAGTAGAACTATGAGTGAGACGAGCGAGCGAAGCGAGGAAGTAGAGTAGGACTATGAGTGAGTTGACCGAGCGAAGCGAGGAAGTGGAGTAGTACTATGAGTAAGTCGACTGAGCGTGCGAGGAAGTAGAGTAGGACTATGAGTAAGTCGACCGAGCGAAGCGAGAAAGTAGAGTAGTACTATGAGTGAGACGACTGAGCGAAGCGAGGAAGTAGAGTAGTACTATGAGTAAGTCAACTGAGCGTGCGAGGAAGTAGAGTAGGACTATGAGTAAGTCGACTGAGCGTGCGAGGAAGTAGAGTAGGACTATGAGTAAGTCGACTGAGCGTGCGAGGAAGTATAGTAGTACTATTAGTGCTTGATACTCACGAGCGAACGAACGAACGAACGAACGAACGAACGAACGAACGAACAAGCGAACGAGCGAACGAACAAGCGAACGAACAAGCGAACGAACGAACGAACAAGCGAACGAGCGAACGAACGAGCGAACGAACAAACGAGCGAACGAACAAACGAGCGAACGAACGAGCGAACGAACAAGCGAACGAACGAGCGAACGAACAAGCGAACGAACAAGCGAGCGAAGGGAGTGTGTGCGAGTTTGGCTTGCTCGTTTAAATCAAGAGTGTATCACTCACTTTGCTCGTTCAAATCAAGAGAACATCACTCACTTTGCTCGTTAGAATTCACTACTCACTCACTTTGACTGAGTGACAAGGCGATATGACAATTGCAACTCAATATGTGTGAGTTTTTCCGAAACTTGGCTCCTTTGTTCGATTCAAGGAGTTGTTAACTCGCACTCACTCGATTCGCTCGTTCGTATGCCTATATATTCATATATACATTTTAAAAGATTCAAAGTCAAATGCTCTACCCAGCTAACCAAACTTAAGTGAGTTCAAATTTATAATTTTTGAATTCTGATTAATAAGTTATAGTTGCATAGTTGCATAGAGGTGCTCAAATTGAAGTTTGACCCATGCTTGTAAAGCGTTGGATATTAAATGTGCTGTCGAATAGTGCTGTCGAATAGTGCTGCGAAGCAGTACTATGAGTAATATACTTGTTACTGCCAAGGTATAAGTTCCGAGCAAAGCGAGTGAGGTGAGTTCGTGAGTAGCGAATTCTGAGTTCTTTCGTTCTTGAGTAGCAAAAATGAGTGAGTGAGTATCAATGATTCAGCAAGTGTAGCTTAATTATCTGGCTTCGCAAAAAGTGTAGCCTAATAATCTGGCTGCGCAGCATGTGTAGCCTCATAATCTCGCTTCGCAGCAAGTGTAGCTTGATTGTCTCGCTTCGCTCGTAAGCTTCTTCGCACCAAGTGTAGCTTAATTATATCGCTTCGCTCGTAAGCTGCTTCCCAGCATGTGTAGCCTAATAATCTGGCTTCGCAACGAGTGAAGCTTAATAAACTGGCTTCGCACCAAGTGTAGCCTAATAATCTGGCTTCGCAGCAAGTGTAGCTTAATTATCTCGCTTCGCTCGTAAGCTGCTTCGCAGCATGTGTAGCCTAATAATCTGGTTTCACAGCATGTGTAGCCTTATAATCTCGCTTCGCTCGTAAGCTGCTTCGCAGCGAGTGTAGCTTAATAATCTGGCTTCGCACCAAGTGTAGCCTTATAATCTCGCTTCGCTCGTAAGCTGCTTCGCAGCAAGTGTAGCCTTGGGAATCGGCTCAAAATGTCCTAGAACTCTCATCAAGGGGGGACCCTTTACAATTGACTAAAATATACTGAAACCCTCATCAAGGGGGGACCCTTTACAATTGACTAAAGTATACTGAAACTCCCACAATGAGTAACCCCGAGAATGGGTTGCAAATACATTCAATTCCAATTTAGGATTTCAAACCCTCACCTACTCACTCACTCACTCACTCACTCACTCACTCACTCGCTTCGCTCGTTCGTTCGTTCGCTCGTTCGTTCGTTCGCTCGTTCGTTCGTTCGTTTGTTCGCCTACACACTTAAACAAATTATACATTACTATAAAACCATGCAACCTTATGTAGCCTCGCAGACAACCTCGAAATGTGCAAAAGGTTCAAACAAGGGTATTATCAAATCATCATCATTTATAACCCAGTCACCATCATAGTGCAAGTGGTTATACCTGGTGAGTTCGATAATGGTCTCACCGGGACTAGATGTTGTGCAATTACGAAGAATCTTTTCGAATTCCTCCCAATCGAGACGAAAGGAGTAGAAATGTAAGAAGCGAACGCTTGTGATTTTGTAGGACATCAGTGCCCTTTTTTTCCAGTGGTATGCAACTGTATATATACTTGATAAAATGTGGGATTTTCTGCATGGGTCACCACCAAGGGAGTTTTGGATAGCCCGATGTTAACACATGTTACTTCTCAGGTGTGGGTGATATTTAGGAGAGTGTGGTTGGAGATTTTCATGTGTAGTTTTGAAGTTGGGCTTGGACAAGTGGTGGTTGGGGGATTGATGTAATATATTTTGAAATGAAGAATGTGTAGATTTGACGTGAGCAGAATGAGGGGATCACACAATGTATGAGAATTTGTTTGAGATTGGTTACAGTGTTTGGGTGAGAGTGTTTGGAATGTGGCAAGAAGGGGCAGGATTCGTCACTAATTGGGAGAATCATGTAACTAATTGGGGGATGATTCCTTACTGATTGGGGTAAGTGTAGTATAGACGTTCGAAATTGATTAAAAAAAATGGGGAATACTGGGAATTGAACCCAGGGCCTCTCGCACCCAAAGCGAGAATCATACCACTAGACCACACTCCCTTTGATGGGTTGTTATATAAAAGGTGAGTCCTGCATTGGATGCAGGACATGCGGGCTCCGGGTAACTATGCTTAGTAGGGAGAATATAAAAGGGGCTCGCCCCGCACCTAGTAGGGTTAGCTTAGTTTAGGACACTGAATGCGAATAGGGAGATTCGTGGGCGTTGTTATGATAAGTGTAAGCTAAGATCGATAGATAGTAAGTATATGAAGTATATCCTTCAGAGAGGATACAAGAATCCGGGATATAATAGCCACCTGGGCATATTATATAACATTTGGTAGCTGCCGCTTGGAACCCTTGGTTGATACCGTG